>MU403122.1:18362-243290 GCA_022695765.1 Annulohypoxylon moriforme | reverse complement strand
TTTTAATTTTTTAAAATTTTTGGTTTTTATATTTTTTTCTTCGATATTTTTTCTTTATTTTGTATTTGGTGTTTTTTTGTGGGGGTATTAGGAAGCGCAAAAAAAAAAAAAAAAAAAAAAAAAAAAAGCATTACTGCGCGAGGAGCTCTAAACCATTTCGTCCAAGAAGCTTGATATACGTAAAGGAATAAGCCTTTATTTGTCCTACTCCAAGGCCAAATGTGAGCATCATCGTTATGTAGAGCGGAATATTTCCATCTGATGTCGACCAGTCTCATCCATTAGATGTTACTCTTAGGAGAGGTTGGGATAGAATGTGAGAAACTTAGTCATCAAGTATCCTGTATCTATTTTTGGCTTGTGTCATGTCTGGCCAAGAAGGTATTCATGACACAGCTTGGCGGATACGGCATATCGACGCACCGTGACTGAAGTAGGTAATCCATTGCCGGTACTATTTATCGCGATAGATAACTACCTAGGAAGCCGATTATGTGTCACAGATGCTCTACTACTACCAGCTCTCTATTCTACCTAGCCACGCGCTCTTCCTAAGATACTCTCGATAATTTCGAACGACGGAAGATGATAATGTTTCAACTAGGTACATAGATAGCTATATGCCAGTAGGTCTTGTTTCTACCAACTAGAGATTTAAGAAGCGTTAGTTATATGTATACGTACCATAGTGTCTTTGGCCTTGTCGGACTATCTTGAAATTTTTCGTTTATTTCTCGAAATAGCTTGCAATTGGTTGTTTTGATTCGATGGTGTCGTTAAGGTCGAAACATACCCTTCTCCTTTAGCGTCACAACGACCATCGCTACTAATCGGTAAATATTTGGTGCGTAAACTAGGATAGAGAGATTATTAACATTGTTTTTTCTTATTCTCAGACGCAGCATGGGCGTATTGTTCGTGGGGCTTGCGACAGAGTCTAGGAGATCCCACGGCTTGGCCCGATCTGAGGCCCTTGGCGACGAAGCTTGGCAGATTTAGCAGTCGCGCTTCATCGATATCCAAGGATGCCCATATGCTTGCTTACCTATTCTGGGGTTCTCGCCCCGGAATAGAAGTGTGTATCAACTCGTCAGTGCGTTTGAGAGTTGGTCAAAGATGGGATCCGGGGAACATAATAAGAACGTTGACACCTCCACGATCTTCGATTTCTCTTCTCTTGTTCTGTCAGCCGGCCCTCTTCATCCCAACTTACCTTCTCTTGTATCTCTATTTTAGTTGTCTTTTCCAGAGAAGTGCACAGGTGCACCAAATTACTTTCTCTACAGTCAGATCTGGTCATCTTTCTTCTCAGTTACATAATTCTCACACCCCGCCTATCCCCTCTAATTCCATATCTCACCAAAGACAACCAATCAATATGAAGTCTGCGTTTGCTGTCGTGTTTGCCACCTTCGCGGCTCTCGCTGCCGCTGCCCCACTAAACATCAACCTGGGAGCTTATTCGCCTGCCTTGGTGGTCGGTGATGGTGCTATCGGATTCAACGGCGCGGAGGGAGAAGCCGCCACAAACGGTGCTGCAGCCCTCGAGGGCCAAGGAATAGCCTCGAAATAGATACTGTAAAGCGCTGACTGGACGTCACTGAGCCTCAAAGTATGTGGTCACAAATGGTATTAACATGTTCATGGGCTAACATATTACCATAGATTGATACCCCTGTTATAGCAGATAGCGTATTCGATGATGCGCTAAATACATTCGGGGCTTGGGCAAAGAGATCGCATCTCTGAGAATTTCTCACCGTGGATCTTGGTTGTGGGGTGGGGGTTTGGGCGACCATCGCGGAGTCCGGCGTGATGGAGTGGGATATCTTTAATGTCAGCGCACCCAGGCATTTACCTAATGGGATAAGACAACCTGAGATATCAAGAGGGACTTGGCAATTGGGGGGCGGGAAGGATGAGAAGCTTGTTACGTAGAAGACACGATGCCAAGTGATGCCGAGAAAATAATAGGAAAAAGACGTTTCAGCACTACAACTTCGTCTCGGCTTGTTTCTGTTCTTTATCAAGATGCTTCGTGTGAAACAGTTCCAAAAATAAATGGGCAATTGTAGATCGCTGCGGGCGAATCGTTTCAGTACCCATCTCTCGGGTCTTGGCTCTGATTCGGTGGGTCTCTCTCTCCAGCTCTTCTATTATCTCCAGTATCTTGGCTCGGTAGATGGCTGTATCAAGGTCAAATAGGTACCGTAGCTGTAACACTGCGATAGCCGAGTGATACAAGATTCTGTTTATTATGAGGGGTATCAAAAGAACCTTAGTTAAAGATATATGGATATCATCTACTTTCTTTCTACATGGAAACACACAACCTGTTCTGTCGGCTCAATGCCTATCGGTATAGCTGGTGAAACGACGAGCCCGAGCCGACATGATGCGAAAATCCGTGAAAATGTCGTCAGAACTTCGAGCAATACTTAAAACCAACCTAGGGTGATACGTGCTCTTCGCTCTCCGTGTGAACGGCATCCTCCGGCTTGGAGTTTGCGGGATGCACAAGGACACCGGCCTCTGGGTCAACCACGTGTTCACCTCTTCTTGCGGCTTGAACGAGATCGGGCTGTTCTTCCTTGAGTTCCGCAAACTTTTTCTCGGCATCCCAGACCCAAGGAGTGTGAGCAGCAAATAAGAGATCCATCTCTTCGAGCGTTCGCTGGTTACTTTCGGGGTAAAATGCCCAGACGATTGGAATCGCTATTATGTTACATGCGCCGAAGATGTGTAGTGTCGTGGAACCGATATCTATAACGGTTGGTTATGCCTATATTTTGAAAGAAGGGAAGTTTATGAATATCAAGGACAACTTACTAGAGAACATGATGGGACATAGCAACGTTAGCCAACCATTTCCGATAGACCAGCCAACAACACCCCAAGCGTTTCCCTTTGCCCGTACTTGAAGAGGGAAGATTTCGGCAGGATATAGCCAAGGCACCGTCAGCCACGTCGCACCGAAGACGGAGGTAAAAATGAAGACGAAAGACGCCGCAGCAGCTCCGTACGAGGTGGCTTTATCAATCTCTCCTCTCGCTGTCGCATCTTGGCCTAACTTGGAGAAAGCGCCGGCGAGAAACATAGCGATACCCTGGCCGACCGCGCCCCAATAAAGAGTCCACCTACGGCCGATGCGATCCAGCGTGAAGACGCAGATGAGCGTGGCGAACATATAGAAGATATTGTTAAGACCACTGATCCATTGGCTCTTAATCGTATCGAAACCAGCAATGCGGAAGATCTATGAAATTAATTAGTGGAAATTCCTTATATCCGGAATATACTGAATGTTGCCCCCGTATACTCAATTAGTGGATAGATGGAAGGGATTGCTTCACTCACTGCCAAAACGTTAGCTTCTAGTTTTTCTTAGGGAATTTTATGGGTGGCTCAAGAAAGTAACCCCTACCTGTTGGCGCAAAGACGGTGACGCCCGCGATGCCGACCCATTCTTGGATAATCTGAAGCCAGATGACAAGTTGCACACGCCTTCCAGTGTGCAGTTCGCCTGAGCCAATACCAAATAACATATGAAAATATGAGTTCTTCTGAGACTCCTTGGACTCGAGCGCGACGATGTTGTTGATGTCACTCAGCTCTAGATCTGCCCTTTCACGATCCTCTCCGGTAGAACCTCGCAGACGATGTAGGATGAATTGGGCCTCCTCCACGCGGCCAGCCTTGACAAGCCATCTCGGCGACTCGGGGAAGAACCAAACCGATGCTAGGAGTACAAGGAGAGGAATGATTTGAAAAGCAATGGGGAATCGCCACCGGATTGCCGAATTACCGTTGTCGATGTATGATAAGCCAAACTCGAGCCAGTAAGCCACAACGACACCGAAAATGTTTAGCGTGAATTCGATTGCTATGAACTGGCCTCTAGAGGTATGTTCTGCTGTCTCAGTAGCCCTGTTAGGTGTCAGGTTAGGTATGTGGGAGTGTAAATAGTAAGGTACCAACTCACCAGACTGGAACGATGGCGTTCAGTATCCCAGTTCCGATTCCGTTAACAGCACGGGCGCAGATCATCCACTTGTGGTTCTGGGCTGAGCACTGCAAGCTGGCACCTACGATAGCCCAGACAGCCCCTAAAGCGATTGTCTTAATTCTGCCGACTTTGTCACCAACCCATCCGCCACCTAAACAGCCGAATAAAGTCCCCAGATAATAAACCGAGACGATCCCGCCTTGAAGCAGACTGTCCGTGACGATAGGCTCTTCCGACACAGGGTCGACGTAACCAAAGCCCATCAGATCGATATAATCCTTGGCGTTATTTACACCGCCCATCATACCTTGGTCATATCCGAAGAAGAAAATGGACTATGGCGGACGAAGAGTTAGCCTATTCGCTCGGGGCCAAGGAGGCGGGTATCTGCAGCTTCACAGGAAAAAGCAAAGTAAATCAGTACGTACCAACGCCGCGATACAATTAATCGCAATGAGAAGCTGGCGCTTCTCTAAGAAGTTGGCTACGTTGAAGCCTGGTAACCTCTCCATCTTGTCTCTCCTTGCTTATAGCAACGTGAGATCGATTCGTCAACGCCACTCAGGACATATACATATAAGTGTATATATGAGCTTCACTTTTCCCTTCCGTGAAAGAAAGTAAGAGCTAATGTCGTGAGAGGTTTTCTAAACGCCTCGAAGACAAACCGGAGAGGGGGTGATCTACAAAGATATATACCTAATAAAAATTCCTATATGTAGGGGAAAAAAGAATCTCATCTAACGTAATACCTGTTACGGCTTAGGGTCGGGTCACAGCATGACCTCAGCGTCGGAACCAATAGCTTCGAGGAAACAGATCACAGGTCCCGGTCCTCGCCATGTCTCGTACCCGATAACAGGCCGAGGGTGGCTAACTCAGGTATAAACATGACAAAGAACCAAGGATATGGGCAGAGCTAAGACTGAGACTGGGGATCCCAATACGGCACCGAAGAAATAACTCGATGTTTTTTTTCTCCTTCTTGAAGCCTGACCCCGCTGCTCCAAATCCCCAAATATGCAAGTGTATTGGTAGGATTGGTGACATACATTGGTAGGTACAATGGTAGGTTGGCTAGGTACTTAATTCCGAACAAAGGCAAGGGGGTGGAATGGGGAAGCCGAATGTATGGTGAATAAATGGCGAATGAATGGGGGACATCCACCGCGTCATCTCTTCATCTCCTCTCCCCATGGAGCCCCCACAAAGCAACATTCTGCTGGGTGAGGGGGAAGGAAGGGGGATCAGATCACCACGCGAGAAAGAAAACTCACCGTAAGCAGGGATTATTTCTTGTTAAGCTTCAAGAGGCTCTCCGATCAAGAGCCGGCCAAGCTTTTTCTAAAGTCTTACACTACTCTCTTGAGCCTCGTCTGGTTTAATTATGAGTCTAAGGACAGCTGATATTTTAACTATTATTTATTAAGTTAGTTGCTAACAATACTAGGTACCTTTTCCAGCAGACCTTAACGATAAGACCTCGGCAGACAGGCGATGTTAGCCACTAATCTTTATGCGCTCCAATCAGGATTCATTATTCACAGTGGAAATTAGCTTCTTACAAGGGTGTCTTACTTACCGTAGGCTTACTAGATTTACCGTAGGTACCTACCGCCTCGCTTATATGGAAAGGCGATCTTACCGAGTTTTGCGGCTGAAGGATGACGCTAACTAAACGTCGTTCGGCCGTAATCGAGCGATACTTCACGATCTTGACCTTGAGTTGTGGTTCTAAAACTTCATAGTTGTGGATACTTACTAGGTATACATAGAAGGTCTAGGTTAATATTTCTGAGTATATTGAACGCCAAGAACGGACGATGCTTCGGCCGGGTTTACCATATCGAACATGTCATATACAAACAAACATTCCTATCCGGAAAAGGGCAATCGAAGAGACATCGTTTGTATACAATTACTAAGTTAAATCATACTCTAAGACAGCCTTGAAGTAAAGGAAATAAGAGTAATCTTTTTTCCTATGGAATCGCTAATGAATCTATGTCCAATCTATCCTAACCCCTAACCATACCCAAGCTATTAGTTAGTCTCCTTCCCCCCAGGCTCCTTCGGCTCAGGCTGCCTATACCAATAGAAAAACGCATCCTCCAGACACTCGCCGACCGTAACGCCCTTATACCCCCTCTCAGACATAGTCTTCAATATAGCCGGAACCAGCTTCAGCGCCGTCCACTTCCGCACATCCTGCATCTGCACGATATACTTCCCGTTTCCATCCCACCTCACCTCGTCGTTGAAAATATCAATCGACTTCTGGATCCCCTCCTCGCTATCGTTCTCGTAGTCTAGCGTGTCGATGTTATGTAGGATGACGTGGTAGCCTAGCCCGTCTAGCTGCTCCCGCACGGCGGGGTCCCGCCATACCCCGTATGGAGGTCGCATGTACATCGGTATTAGGTTGATTGCGTTCCGGAACGCCATCTCGTTGTATACCATTTCGTTCACGACTTCATTTGCGCTGATCCCGTCGAGGCGCGCGTGTGTGTATGTATGCGATGCGAACTGATGCCCTGACTCATGGATCCGGGAGAGCAGGTCGGGCCACCCGGTTTGTGGGTCGTCGATGTGCGTGTGGCGCGCGTTGGCGGAGGAGCTGGTGTTCACGCCTGTCATGAAGAAGGTTGCTTTGAAGTCATACCGGTCCAACTCGTCCAGGATTAGTTGCGTGTATTCCGATGGCCCTTCGTTGAAGGTGAGCGCAATCTCGCCTGGGTTGTTGCACTCAAAGATAGGCACGCCGTAGGGAACGTCGCCGAGGTGTCGGCGGGGCAGATCGAAGAGGGGGTCGCCGCTCGGGGTTGGGGTTGGGGCTGAGATTGTGACTATGGGTGTGGGTTCGGATGGGATTCTAGGTAAGTTGTTAGTCGTATTGATGTTTTAAGGGAAGAGTCGACGGGAAAATATGATTACGTACGTGCGTCGTATGAGAGATGTCGCATTCCCTTCATCTGTTCCGTTGTGTGGCCCACCATGGTGGCATGGGTCTAGTTCTATAAAGAGGTTGTAGAGGCAGAGATAACCTGAGATCGATGTGATTAAGATTGCAATGAGGCCGAGTACTGATTGACAAGATCTATCAGATTTCGAGGCCGGCCTTTCAGCTGGCCGCTCAATCTGAGGTTCGAGTAGGGGGGTACGTTCACTCATTTTTGATTGCTTTGAATTGCGTTGATATGCTGCGAATGTCGAAATTTCCGGAATGTGTTATTTACTAGGTACTTATAGAAGTAAAAATGAATGAAAGGAGATGGTAAGAAAGAATATATGTGCATGAGCGAGTAGTCTCCGAATGAAGGCTTCTGATGTCACCAGGAAGGTTTTAGATTGCGGGTGGCTTGATAGTTTACCGCCGTGGCATCAAGCATCTCATATCCATCAAAAGATCATCCCGAAGCTTGTCAAATTACTATATAACATGCTTTCGCTATTAAAATTTCCTGAAACTTACAAGTTAGGAATTGTCTGACTATAGTCATGGCTTTGCCTTGACCCCCTTTTTGCTTTATTTCTTTTATCGCGTTAAGCGCCACTCTCCTTGCGGATGAACACCCATAGACGGCTTCTTACTTAGTGGCTTGAATTTACAAATTTACAAACTCATACAATGGTTTAACCTAGGAACACAAGGTGGACGAGTAAAATGTTGATCCTCTAGATGAATTTAGTCACTTGGCGTCGCAATTAGACCCAAGAAATCTTAGGCTCCATCCCTGGAATTTCATTAGAGGGCGAAATGATACACCAGTCACAGAACGGAAACACACACACAGCCATATTCAAATTAAATTAGTCGCCAATTAATAGCGATAGTATTTATATTAATATTAGTCTTTCCTTAGGCCACAACCTTATGAGGCGTCATATCTACACCCATCTACTAGGTATATACAATAATAATAAACTAGAATTAGAGCAACGATTGGTACGTTGGTGTATATTCCAACTAACGGCCCTGCTAATGGCCAACCAACTCAAGGAAATAATCCAAAGAAAAAAAAAGAAAGTAACTTTTTAGTTTAGCGTTCATAATCTCTTCATTCTGTGCATCATGAATCTTGCTCTTCTAGCTTCCGATACGCGCAGCGCCAAAGTGTAGCCCAAAGCTCATAGAGAAGACATAAGAAAGTAAGAAAGTAAGGAAAGTAAAAGATAGTGGCTCTAGAAACTTAGCCTGCCGACAAACTTTTCCAATTTCGTTTGAAATACCAAGGTTCGTAAATAACTTTTAGTGTGACTTCGTTACGCTGCTGCCTTTTCGACATCGTGAAGAACATGAGGGGGCAGGTGAGTAGGGGCGGGACGTGTTAAGTAATAATTGGCAGTCCTGCTGTCGGTGATGAATGTGCCCGGAACTTGAAGATGAGTAGGCTTAGGTTCGGGTTCAACAGCTCCAGGGGGAGGAGTAGGCGGTTGTATGTTATAACTGGGGTTTCTGCTAGTGAGCCTGCTCGGGTCTGGAGTAGGCACCGTGAACGGCGTTCGGTAAACTGCAGGATCCAATTGATTCTCCTCATCGGGAACCAGGGTACCGACGATTTTCTCGTCGTTGTTAAGCGCATCCTCGAATCGGTCGAGCTGTGCTTGCCAGTCAGGTTCCTCAGCTTCACCGGTCTCGGCAATGACCTTGCGCGTCTTTCCCCAACCGAAGTTGTCCATATAGACACAGGCGTAGATGGTGACGCAAATATTGATGAATGGGCCGCATGTGGTGAAAATGGCTAAGCCCATCATGAATTGGCGACGTTCAGTCCAGCTGCGACACAACCAGAACACCATGCTGAAGTAGAAGCATAGAGGGATGATCATAATGGAGGCGAAAATCAGGATAATCCACGCAGGTTGGTCTGTAAAGCTCTGCCTGTTAGCACATAACTCATTACGTTCGGGAAAGGCACGATGGCTTCGGAGAGGTAACACTCACGCATGAAAGCGTAGATCATAACCCCCAAACTAGCAATAACGAAGAAGTTAAGAACCCAGGTTAGGCAATTAGAAAATGCGACAATTCGTTCCCAAAGATTAAAGTTCCATGCAGATTCGACAAACAGCATCAGATCATTGCCTGTTGCGCCAAGAGTCCAGCGACGACGTTGACTGAGGAAGACTGAGAGATTGTGGGGGACATCGGTAAAAGCGTACGCCCTCAAGGCTTGTCGCGTCTTAGCCTGGGGGAAGGTCATAAGCATCAAGCACACGTGGTTGCGGTCCTCAGAAGCTGTGGCACGAATACGTTTGATGATACCGTCCGTTGGTTTGGGGTGGTAGCCGAATTCTTGGACAAGAATAAAGTCGCCGCACGTCTCTTCGCAAACACGAAGTGCCTGACAACATCCGGGAAGACAAGAAACTTTCTTGGTGCAGAGACTCTGGTGAAGACGTCGTAATCCTTGGGCGATGGTATATTCGGCATTTTGATAGATGGACCAGATATTCCACTTGCCGGTCGAGAAGTCAACAGCAACGTAGCCGCAGACACCAACGGTACCAGGATAGTGAGACTCGTCAACGAGATGACTAATACAATCTTCCGCAAATATTGTATCGGCATCCATACCAATTAGTAGTTCGCAGTGCTTAATTTTCGCGTCCTTGACCAGGAAGTCTGTCATGGACTTGAAGAATTCGGGGTTGAAGATGACCTTTGGGCGTTTATGGCGTAAGTTAAAGTTGTGGACGAAGGATCGAACAACGATCAAGCTGTCTCGCTTGCCTTGGTTCTGCTGCTTGACGATACAGTAGAAAGGTATGCCCTTGTACATTCCTCGCGCGATTTCGACATCCATAGACTGGCCATCCCATGCGACGTATGCGGCACGAAGCATCCTGCGCTCAGTCTGATCGGCGAATATATCTTGCATAAGATAGTCGGCAGTGGATTTCTCCATACCAGGCCCGCGAACTTTGCCATCGCAAATAACCATAATCGCTTGTTTGTGTTGGCTGATGTTGACTTGATTGACAAGCGAATCCAGTGACCTGGTACACTCCTCAAAGGTTTCGTTGTAACAAGGCATTAGAAGCACCAAGTCTTCTGGGCGCTCAGGTATGATCTTCTTCGGCTTGATGACTTTGTTCTTCAATGACCAGACGATGACATCGAAAATCATGACACAGTTCAGAACAAGTGGCAACGAGATCAGTGGCAGATAGAGGTAATAGAATCTAGGCCAGTACCAGGTCGCAAAGATCAGTATGAAGCTATAAGGTGTTAGTATAATATACGATATAAGATAGATCAATATTATAACTCACTTTAAGGAAAAGATGAAAGCTATTGCTATATACTTGTGTATCTTGACTTTTCTCTTTCCCTTCCTTATAAGCTCGGGGTCTATAGCCTCAGCAGCTATAGCTGAACTCGTTATGTTGACAGTCAGCGGAGGTAAGTTATGAATGTCTCTTTCCCGCTCCTCGCCACATTCAGAATCGGACTCGACCTCAGAAAGAGCCGTTGAAGGTGTCGTAGGCAACGAAGACGAAAATTGCGACGTCGGCGACCCTAATGCGCTGGGAAGCCCCTCTACGTCCGTGCCTTTCTCGAAGAACTGCGGAGATAATTCCGTCACGCCATCGGGACCGATAGCTTCCCCAGCCATGGGGGTAGCAAGCGGCGTGAAGAATACCTCGGACTCATGCTGGGAAAGGGTTCGAGATGATGGATATGCATTAGCTGCCCTTGAATGGCCTGCGAACGGACCCTCTATAGAAGAGCGTTCATGTTGTTCATGCTTATCGGAGAATGGATTGCTCTCCTTCTATTGACCATGGTTAGGCCGGATGTGTTCAAGACTAGGACTGGTTGACATACTCTGCTAATGGGTTGACCAGGCATGGTCAGAATGCTTCTCGTGACCTGACACCCGTTGTAATCTGACGATAAATTATGATTAAACAAAAACAAAAGAACACTAAGAAGAAATAAGACGGATCACGCGATCACAAACACCGGGCGCGGTCGAAGAGATCACGACGCGGTAGTGAGCGAACAGGTTGGGGGCCGTAGGGAAGAACAGAGGCGCTCGAGAACGAGAGGCTTCAAGCGTTACTAGCTTGGTTTTAATGAATGACTAGAAAGCTCTCTCCTGGGAAGAGAAGAGATGAAGGAAGGCAAGTCATGTTGAGAGGGGGAAGAGCCCTGTGTATCTCTTTGTAGTCACTACTGACACCTTAGGGGATATAGCGGCAAGGGGCCAGGACGGGAGACCCGAGAAAACAAGGCCGTTAGGTCCGAAGAAGTGTGGGCAATATCCTACCTCATAGGTCAAAGGTGCCCAACCCAACCGAATGGTAAACTGGACCCTGATGAACACATCGAGGGATTATCGTGGCTATCCACAAAGTTTACTACAATAGCTACATAGGCTTGTCCGGTAACAGGAAATCATTGCGTATAGAAACGGGGCTGTTAGGTCATCCAAGAGCGCAAGAGGCCTGAGAAAACCCAAGAAAAGCGAATTCGAACAGCCCTGCATATGTATCCGTGTAGATGGGCCCCACGTTAAGAGATTGAGTTTGAACTAGACCTCGCCTTAGAGATTCAGACGAACCACTTGGCGGGTTCTAGTCTGTCCGGACCGTTAAAAACTAGGGATCCATATAGCCGGAGATGAAAATCCAGAGGATGAGACCATACCAGTGCCAAACTCCCGAGTCAGACAACTGACATCAAATTCTCTGATAGCTCAAGAGGCTATACTAAAAATGAAGTATTATAAACGAGACGTCGAAACTGCCTCGGAAACTGCTTCATAATTGAATAATGCTAGTGTCGCCCTAGATGGCCAGCAAATCGCATCAATTCGAATGACGACGACGGAGACGTCGGCCCCAAACGTCGCCGAGCTTCTGTGGCAAGATACCAAGGTAGATATTTACCACGGCGTGGCGATCTCGAGCTACAACTGAGTAAGAGGAGTAAGAGAACGAGAGTCCAGCCCCACGAAACCTGCGTATTGGAATCGATCGTGTGGGTAGTCGAATCTCGAATCTCGAAGCTCAGATAGCTGTCATGCCAGGATCTAGCAGCTGAGTTTTGTTGCTTTCCCCGCGAATAGATGCAATAGCTACATGCTTGTCGGCCAAACTAATATCTATGAAATGATCTTGAAGTTGTCGAGGACCAATAAGCTAGAAACGTTGATTTGATCGTACGCGGCCCATCAGGCCATACGTGAAGGTATGGGAGTCTAGAACGATATCACCACCTGAATTTTTCACCAAGCTTACTACCTAGTTAGGTAGCGCGGTTGGTGTGGGCGTAAAGTAATATTAACGATATCGAGATAGAAGGACTAAAAAATCGATCGCGATGCCATGACTCGTGCAAGTTCTCCACTTCTAGCTGGAGCTGGAGTTAGTGGAGATATTCCTCAACATCAACCTGGGGCCATATCACGTGTCGGAAAGGGGCGAGACCACAACTTCGGCCGGTTGAGAGAATGTGGTAAACAGTTCGTTGCGTCGAGTCGGATCCAAACTAGGCGGCTCTTCCAGATCGAACGTCGGTTGTATGTAGTAGTAATGGACAATCGATTAGACAGGAGAAAATTTTGTACTCGCTTTCGTACTCGAGTCAGTTATGATGACATTCCCCAAAAGTCTGAATACTTTATAATTCCCTGTCTCATCCCTACGAGGTAGTTTTTTTCGTTCCGTTCCTCATACAGACTGCAAGCCTATTTTTGTCGACGATCATTCTTTTTGAACTCTTCTTGTTCCGACCCAATTCCCTCTCTCTTGGCGCTTTTCGGCAGACCAACTCTCGAAAGCACTTGTCAACCAATACTCTCTTTTTGTTGTTAAAGACTCAAAATGCATCGACTTGTTGTAGACGATGTTGTGGAGGATGTTCGGGGACCCTTCTCGGTCCAAGACCTTTCCCTAGCCATCAAAGCATTAAAGCAGAGCGACAAGCCAAGCCAGGAGACTTCGCCGCCCAGCACTCCCCAGTACAGCACCTTCCAGTCTGAGGCAGATGGGTTACAAGATTTGAAGTCAGCTACCTCTAATTGCATCAGAGAAGATGAAGAGCCTCTGGTGGCAGTGATCGGATGTGGATACGTCGGTACACAGCTTATCGGTAGCTTTTCGACTCAGTATGATGTCCTTGGCTTCGATGTCTCCAAGGAACAGCTTCGAAGGGTACAGGCAGAGCATGGCGGCGAAGGAAGTCGAGCCACATTTACCCTTGACCCTCGAGACCTTTCCAAGGCCACCCATTTCCTTATCTCAGTGCCAACTCTTCTAAAGGCCGACAAGACAATTGACACTTCCTATGTCAAGAGCGCCTTAATGAACATCCGCACATATGCTAGAGCGGGCTCAACCGTCGTAATTGAAAGCTCAGTCGCCATCGGAATGACGAGACAACTTCTCGGCCCCCTAGCTCAAGAAAAAGGCTTTTTCGCCGGCATGTCTCCTGAGGTAAGTCTACAGCTAATTCAATTGCGTTACTCACTAGGTTACTAATTGCGTTATAGAGAGTCGACCCTGGACGTACAGACCCACCAATGAAGACAATCCCCAAGGTCCTCTCCGGGTTAGATGACGTTGTACCAGGATCTCTCAACGCCATCATTCGTCTCTACTCGCGCGTATTTGACACCATCGTTCCCGTTTCCACTCCGGAGACGGCCGAGATGACCAAGTTATACGAGAACTGCCAGCGAATGGTAGCCATCGCGTACGCCAACGAAATGGCAGACGCTTGCTTGGATCATGGCATCGACCCTTACGAGGTGTGCAAAGCGGCGGCTACGAAGCCATTCGGCTACACGCCATTCACACCCAGTCTCGGTGTTGGAGGACATTGTATCCCGGTCAACCCATACTACCTCCTGTCTAACAGCCAATTCCCCTTCTTGAAGATGGCTACCGAGACCATGTGGCAGCGACCGGAGCGTATCGGTCAGCGAGCTTTAGATGCCCTGTTCCAGGACAAGCCGCAAGACATCGAAAAGGACGGCCTTTTTATCAGCAACACGGCAATTGAGCAGCAATCACAAATCAGCCAATTCAAGGGTGTCCGACCGCGGGTACTTGTGGTTGGTGTCGGGTTCAAGGCTGGCCAGTCTCACCTAAGCAATTCCCCAGGCCTCAAACTCATCCAGACCCTTGCGGACTCGCAACGGGTGGATGTTATGTTTGCCGACGCGTTAGTTGAGCAAAGCTCCATCCCTAATGTTCCTCGTCTGGATATGGACAATTGGAACAAGACAAGTCTCGAAGGATTCGACATGATTATCGTTTCTTTCAAACAGACAGGGATGGACTTCAAGATTCTCGACAATCTGGAAAACGTCAAAGTCGAGATGTGGTGTCCGTAATGGATGCTATTCTTCCCTCCAGTTCACACGAGAAAATTCAACTAGCAACCTGGGAATTCCCGGCTAGATTAATGAGACGATGACGAGGTGCAAAAGTCAAAAAGTGCCAAAGTGCCAAGATGAGATGAAGTTGGTTTGTCGGCGTTTGTTTTAATGCGTTTTAAATTGCGAGGATTACGGAATTGCTTTATCGGTACGGTTACATCCTATTAATCACATATAAATGCATCTAGGCGGGCATGGATTACGGGTCTTTTACATACAATCGGCTAAAAATAGGCGCACCCTCTTTACTATAATATATTTCTACTTGATATCTCTTTTCTTTCGTAAATTAGAGATGTGATCTATCGATATCCCGTTTGGAATCGGAATCAAAGAATTTTACTGTTTTTCATAGACATGTAGTTTGAAAATATATCACTCGTTCTTGAACCTTCACCGTGTGCAAAAGCAAAATGCTTACCCAGTATGTGCATATGCCGACACGTTGTGCTTTTCACTGTCCAACCGTTGGGAGCAAACACGATAGTTCCCCCCTAAACGCCGTTCTCGTGTTAAAAGAAGGGCCGGATCGTATCAAACTCAGGTAGTTTCCTAAGAGGCTCCAGAAAATAGAATTCTAGTCATGAAATGGAGCTAAACAGAAGCCGCGTCGGCTTGAGGTATTTATCATGATTCGGAAAGCGCCCAAGTCCACACGGTGCCCGTGTTACCATCTCAAGCCACGCCGAGGTAAGGACAAACGGCTTCATGTTAGGAGCGGGAAACGTCTACACATACCTCTACACTTAATATCGCCAACCTAGTTGCTTCATACCTTACTATTCATCATACTATTTGTATATTAAGCAATCCTAGTACATATTTGCATGTATAGATTCTATTAGAATATCATGATCCCCTGATCCCCTAGTAACTGACTTCAGGCTCCATTACATCACCCCCTCAGCAAACAGCAGAAAGCCACCATGTCTAACCCAACCCCGGCTCCAACCCCCCTGAACACAGTCTACTACCCCAGTTGGCGAGTATACAAAGGCTTCCCCCCATCATCCCTACAACTCGACCGCATCGACCAAATCTACTACGCCTTCGTCCGCCTCAGCCCCGACGGCACCCTCAAGTACCTCGACGAGTACGCCGACCTAACCAAGCCCGTCGACGGAGAAACCGGCTGCCTCCGCGCCCTCGCCAAGCTAAAACAACAAAAACCCACCCTCAAGACCCTCATCTCCGTCGGCGGCGGAAGCGGCAGCGCCGAGTTCCCAGCCGTAGCCGCCGACCCAGCCCTCCGCAGCACCTTCGCCAACGCCTGCAAGCAATTCGTCGACGAATACCGTCTCGACGGCGTGGACATCGACTGGGAACACCCGACCGCCCCCTCAGACGGGGCAAACTACATCCTCCTCCTCCGCGCCCTGCGGTCCGTCCTCCCCTCCCCCCAATACCTCCTCACCACCGCCCTCCCCGTCGGCGAGTACTGCCTAAAAAACATCGACATCCCCACCTTAGCCCAGCTCCTCGACTCCCTAAACCTAATGGGCTACGACTTCAACGGCCCCTGGACCGACGTGTGCGGCCACCACGCCCAACTCCTCCGGCAACCCGGCGACGAGCGCGCCATCCACCCCAGCCTACGACAAAGCTGTCACCGCGGCGCGAGTTTCTTTCTCGCGAACGGGTTTCCGGCGAGCAAGATCGTGTTGGGAGTCCCTGCGTACGCACGCTCGTTTACGGGGGCTAGGGGCGTCGGACAGCCGTTTAGCGGGGCGGCGGAGTTGGATTACAATGAGTTGCCGCCGGAGTGGATACAGAACGCGGTAGTCGATGAGAATGTCGCTGCGGCGAGCTATGTCGATAATTCGCCCGGCGGAAAGGGGTTTGTGAGTTTCGATGTGCCGAGGACGGTGAGGATTAAGGCGGAGTATGTGAGGCAGATGGGGTTGGGTGGGTTGTTCTATTGGACAGGTGTCGGTGATGTGAATGGGCCGAATAGCTTGGTGGCGGCAGGATATGATGTCTTGAATCGGAGGTAGGACGTCGACGGCGGAGAGATGTTTGGAGTCGCTTAGGTTTCTTAGGTACACAGAAGTGCTACTACGATACGTACCTAGGCATAATAAGCAGATGGATGTTGTCAGCTCAGGATACTTGTAGCACTCATGTGGGGTAAAGAGTAGGGGGGAACTGAAAAGGTCTGTCAGCTGTAGGTGTTACTACTTTCCCACAGATTACCCACGATGGCTAACGATTCAGCCCCTATTCCAGCTCAAAGGAGGAGGAGCCGTGTATATTACACTGGTTACTGTGCTTTGATTATAATAATCTCAAAATCAAGCAAGTCTTTCCCTAGTTATTATTTCGCACAGTATCATCTACCATCACTTAGCAAATACTCTCAGGATATTAAGGGGACGAATTCAGTCTGTTCATTGGAGCACCTAACTAGCAATCGTCATTGTTCCACCGTTTGAACAGCCGGGAAGAGGCGAAGAAAGGAGCAATCTGTCGGTCGGTACAGCCCTTTTTGTGATTTTCTCGCCCATTTTCTGTCCATTTTCAGCAATACGACTGAACAATCCCTTTCCAGTTCACAATAACCCCAGGAACACCAGTACTCCAGTTCAATCGTGCCGCAGGGTCATAATCATTCGTCGTAAACCGCCGAGGGCCGGGTGGCAAGAAATGGTTTCGCGAATGGAGATTCGAAATTAACTGTTCGGAAATCTTCTTGTAAACAAGTAGTGCTTGGTTTACACGTAGAATCGAAAAGAAAGGGGTGCGACACGACGTTGTGACCTAGAGCGACGAAGAATGTTAGCAGGATGAGCTGGACAGCGGACTGTTCCTACACAATACTAGGAGAAACACGAGCGGTACACACCTGTTTAGTACTTCAATGCTTCTTGGTATTGGGACCCTGTCTGGTGTAAACACCAGGGTACATGGGGTGGAATCGCTGGGCTTCCTTATCACCCTCCTTGCCTGCCTCCTGTCTTTCGCCACGCGCGACACCTCGAATGTTGCCAGTCTCCTCATTCTTCTTGTCCTTCTTGTCGACGACGTAAAGGGGAGGGGCGGCATGGGAGGGAACGCCGGTGTTCGACGTGTGGTATGTTGAAACCCATTCGCCATGCGCATTGCGAACCGACGTCATCCCAGTGTAGGGAACGGTGTAAGGACGATGATCGGAATCTTCAGCTGCGCTGGGAACAGCGACCCCCTTCTCAGCGGGAGTCTTGTACTTGTCCGGCTTCGACATGGTAGTGGCGAAGTCTTGACCCTCGTTGTGGATGTAATCGTGGATCTGGGGTCCTCAGTCAGTAAAGGCCACAGCTCAAACTAGGTCTAACGACACAACGTGTCGGCGACAAGGAGAACCAACAGTGTAGTCGGCGATTAGGGGTGATCCCTTCAATAATAAAAATATGGAGGTTCAGAGGTAGAAGGGTACAAATTGAAATAGAGGGGTTAGGATATGGTCAAAAGAAGACAGATTTTCTTCTGCGACGATAAGGAAATGTGAACTATCGCACGATGAAAAGAAGAGTAACGATGGAAGGAGCGGCGAAAAAGATTAATGATATCGGCTTGTGCTTGACGTGACGGAAGGATCGGAGGGACAAGGAGCCTCGAGGAGCGAAATGAAAGGAAGTCGCATGGAAGTCGCGTTCAAGACGCGAAACTGCCATACGTGAATGCGAAAATGGAATAATGTGCAGTATATTACAAAGGAATATGGATGACGAACCTCTATACGTTCCTTCTTCTTGAAGAATTTCTTAACCTTCGACCAAAGATGAGCCATGATGGCTAATCGTGATGCAGTAATTTCGCATTAAATTGAGCATGGAGAAGAATGTTTGAACGTTGGATGAACATGAACATGCACAGAAGAGTTCGTGTAATTGTAAAGGATGAATTTACGAAAAGGGTATTGAGAAGTTTGGAGTTTACGTTAATATCTAGCATCCTAATAATGTACATGGTAGGTGACGAGATAGAGCACTATAGTGCTTCAAGGTCACCTGGTTGCTATGAAGATAGGTAGAAAAGGTACAAAAAATATTGAGACTTAGCCGTCGAGGGAATCGAACCCCCAAGCGAGGACTATCCAAGGGGCTCTAGTTTTTATCCAGATAAACTGTCTATCCAGAAATGGGATTATGCCAATGCCCATTGAGCCAATCCAACTCCTCGCCGCACCAACGCGGCTTTTCATTGTTGCTGGACTTTCTCCTTAAACATGTATTTGTGTATACAACTTTAAAGGAAGAGACCTGATTAGCCAGAGGCCAGTCCAGTTTGGCGCTTATTACGTCAGCTTCGCCCAGTACCTAGAGTGATTTGCCTTAGAGTTTAGCAGTAGTCCCCTCTTCTAGAGTCTCTATTCCGAAATATTACCACATATTTGATCCGAACTTTTTTGGCAATCAGTGTACATCAGTACCTTTAATCTTAGAAACAAGAGCTAGAGAAGTAGCAGCCATTGGAACAAGTACTATAATGCAATTAAGAAAAATATTTTACACAACTTGAGAATTCTTTTTGTAATTATGAGTATATGAACTAATTGATCTGTAATTCAAGTGTTGGATACTTAGAGGACTCGTTACACAATACTTTTATTTGACTTGGAGGATTTTATCTCGACGTAACTCGATTACAAGCTGTTCTGAGGTTATAGCAGAGCTCAGATAGTTTCTCTATCTGCCCATTCTTGTAGCCATTAATATCTATCGTACTGTTCCAAATATTCACTACCTATGCACCGAGATAGCTATGTATTATTCTAAAGCCCTACTCGTTTCCACGGAACAAGTATTGTATTGGTAGAACATTGTGCCAATGAGTCTAAAATACATGAAGTAGAGCAATTGTAATTTTTACTATATATGATTCATAGTTACAACAGAGTAACTCGTTGTATGTCATTATTATACTGATAAAGTTGTAAAGATAGATTGGAGGCTTGGATTCTTGGGATGATTTGAAAAACGTAAAGAGCAAGAGTCTTGACATGTTATATTCATTCGCGTGATAGCAAGGAATAGTAGAGGTTATATTTCCGCATTTCCTACTACCACAAATATACGGTGACAACACCTAAGCGTTTAGCACATGTCTAGAATATTTACTTATAGGCCAGAGACATCTTTGATGTTCAACACCATGCTATGTCGCTCACTCCCTGTAAAATTGGGCTGGATCCTGAAATGGAATTTTAGCTATATAATACGAGAAAAACATCTATGGGCCATATCTAGCTGTAAAACTATGTCAACGATAATGGTATACATCCTATTGAGGGGTTAGGTAGAGGTCAAAAGATAGGGGTATCACGTGAAATATTTATGTTGCGCCACCATTACGCCACATATACGCCACAACTGTTGGTATCCCTTAACTCAAACAAATGACACTCTAGCTCCACAACATCACGAATCCTTCTCTCTGCTATTTGGATTGAGAATGTCTTGTCGCTTCAAAATATCTAGTAGCGAAATCTAGCTTCCGGGTTAAACCAAATTGACCCATTCTTGGAAGCCAATGGTCAAATTCAGCTCTCAATGGCGGATGCGACACAGCAGGATTCGCCGCTATCCATAACCGCCAACGTTGCCGGGATCTTGACATTTTTCGTGGCCATAGTGGCGGCCGCCTATGTGCGCATAACGTATCTTAGGAACAGCGACCAAGAGTATTTTCGGGTCAAAACTTCGCTGTCCTGGTATAAGACGGAGTCGGCATGGTTAGCGGAACTCGTGGCGGTGGCGGGGAGCCGCCCAGATGCAAAATACCAGCCTGAGTACCAGATGTACACGTTCGTCATGGATGATTTGATTAGGCTTGAGAAGAGACTGTTGGAATTAGTTGAGGAGATAGAGTCAAAAGCTGGTAGTGAGGATGAGGAGAGAAATGGGAAACGATGGACACTTGTGCCGAGTAGTTGGGGATTTACTACAGCTATTGCAATGGCGTGGTTACCTGTCAGGACGCAAGCTTTGGATTTGGTTCGGCAGAGGGACGCATTGACAGCCAGAGTTTCCTTTACACAGATGAGCTTAATTTCTTCGTAGGTCGATCTAATCCTGGATTGTTGAGGTTGGGTGTAGCATTGCTAACCATTCTCTAGGACAATTCGGGAGGTCGAACTTAGAAATAGGATGAGAGAGACGACGGTTGATAATAGTCTTGAAAAGCTAGAGGCTGTTATCGAAGATCAGAGGGCCGAGATATATCGATTACAGGACCTCATGTCTAGGACAATGCATCGGAATCGGGTTTCCGGGGATATAGACAAGTCCCCAACTAGTCCGCGTCCAAGAAAGGGCTCAGGCCCAAAGCCTTTTAGAGAAGATCCATATCCTAAAAATCGAAAAAGACGGGAAAGTGTTACATAATTGTCGCTTTCTATTAAGTACATTCAATATGGCGCCTTGATTGTGTATCCACCTTGGATGAAGAATCCGCCTGCGATAGATAAAGAGAGCACGGCAAGAGGTAGGTTTAGTTCGATAACGGACAAAACCCAAATGCAGCCCAAGGGTGGCGATTGCTTCATGACGGCAAGATAGCTATACTTATTCGAGATGTGAATCAGATAGCAGCCAGAACAGACGCTAGCTACCAAGAAAATGGTTTGTCGTAGAGGATCCTGGTATTTGAGGGGTAGTCCGGGACAGAATCTTGGGAAAGCCTTATGCGGATGGAGTACATAGATGAGCAATGTAAATACTACAACGTAATCTTTAGTATGATATACCCCCTCCAAATGCACCCATTTGTTATACTAGAAGCTTACCGGCACAGGCCTGCATTGTTCTTATTATAATCTGAGGCCATATGATAGAGATAGCATATTGATGTTGGACAAGTACGTCGAGGGTAAAATGCAGCATTGACAAACTGACACTCCAGAGGATAGCGTCCATAATTCTCTCTGCTCTTGGAGATAAAGGTTCTCCATCATCGCTCTCATTTGACTGTTTTCCATTATGTTGTTCGGCTTGCTTAAAGAGATCGCGCTCTTCCGCGAGCTTTAGCAAGGTCTCTTCGCTAGGACCGGATCGATCGGGGTGAGCCAACTTGATCTCTGCCGCCTTTCTTTCTTTTCGGGTCTGAACCATGGTGAATTATGGATAGTGTAGGGAATATGGCTTAGTAGTCGGTTTAGGGTAGAATCATGTTAAAAGAAGATGATTGCGTGCTAGTAGTGTTATGGAAGAACATTTAGAGGTACGGAGAGCTGATGCTTCCAATTCCTGTTTGGCACACGTACCGTTATCCGACGACCAATCAAATGTCGCCGAAATAGTAGCATCTAGATACATATTAATGGTGACTCTTTGCAACAATTGATTTAATGTACATAAGGAGTTGGCTCCTTGACATCGGATCTGGGAAGAGTTTTCTGGAATGAGAACTTATTTATGTGAAATAGCATATTTCATTGATACTGGGAAGTCTTATGGCCTGATTTTGAATCTTTATTGACTGTCAAGTATATTCTTATGTGAACAATGGCATCGGGTTTTGGTTAGGAGATACTCCCGAAAATGCAATAAAGAGCAAAAATAGAGGGGCATCTTTCATTAAATTTCAGGTCAACGCGTATCCCATCGTGAACCCATCGTCGCTCTTTCCTAATAAACCACTAGACAAGAGGGTCTAAGCCCGAACTTGCCTGGTCGTGATTCCCCCGGATTTTCTCCGACCGTGTTCATGTACCTTCCCATTACCGGGACGGAGCCGCTAATTTGATTTCGCAATTCACGTGTACAACATCTTTTGGTACCGGTGATTTTGTGTGAAATCGAAGAGTCGAGCAGCCCGGAGCTCCCCTCACCCCCGAGAATCTTCGACGATGGCCCTCTCAACCCTCGGCGTCCTCGCCGTAATTCTTCCTCTCCTCTACATGTACACCTCTTCCGTTGCGCAAACGCGCCTACCCACGCTGCGCAATAAGCGAATCTGTCTCCTGATCGCACACCCCGACGATGAGGCCATGTTCTTTGCGCCCACTGTTCTAGCCTTAACCCGCCCGGAATCTGGCAACCACGTCAAGATCCTCTGCCTAAGCTCTGGCAATGCCGATGGCCTCGGTGAGGTCCGTAAGAAGGAGCTCGTCAAGAGCGGCTTGCTACTAGGTCTAAAGCACGAGGATGACGTTTTGGTTATAGATAGTCCGTAAGTGCAACATATCTAGACCCCCATATACATGTGACGTATTCATATTAATGTCGGAATGACAGCGACTTCCAAGATTCAATGAGTATAACCTGGGACGCCAACAAAATCTCTTCCCTCCTCACCTCCGCCTTTGCGCCGAACGCCACCTCCCAAAAATCCTCCTCCTCCAATACCAACCCCACTGCCACCATCGACGCCCTCCTAACCTTCGACGCGAACGGCATATCCTCCCACCCGAACCACATCTCCCTATACCACGGCGCACGCGCCTTCATCTCCTCCCTAACAAGAGGAAAACCTGGCTGGGCCTCCCCGGTCGACTTATACACACTAACTACGGTCTCCCTACCACGAAAATACTTTGGTTTCCTCGATGTCTTCCCTACAATGCTATCCTTAACCTTGAGCGGTGGCGGCGGACGCAAGAGCGACAAAGGTAACCCCGGGGCACTTGTTAGCATGAGCTCTTTAGTAGGTGGGGGTCATGAGAGCTACGGTACGGCGCGGCAGGCTATGACGGAGGCGCATAAGAGCCAAATGGTCTGGTTTAGGTGGGGGTGGATTGCGTTGAGTCGATATATGTACATTAATGATTTACGGTTAGAAAGGGTCAAGTCGTGACTACCCATCTTAGTAGAAATATAAAGTAAAATGAATAAAAACTATAATATATGACTAAATATATACTAGACGGTAGATCGTGTGGTTCATGTAAATTATTTATATCGAAGGCCTCACTCAGCGTCATTGCTTGAAGCACTACAATTCAACTACCGGCAGTGCTCTCATAGGGGCATATTAATAGTAGGCTATGCCCGTTAAATATGATAATAAATACAATGGTTCCACCAGGAAGTTGGTCGCTCTCAGAAAAAATCGTCATCATCCTCACTAGGATCTGACGATTTATCTTGCGACACCTTAACCTCACGCGGTGGCAGCCTTGCTCGAGATGTACTAGAGAGGAGGTGAGCAAGGCCAAGTTTGGCCATTGGTAGGTGTCCCCTTAGAGAGTGTTCATGCGTCATTTCGACCCTCCGCGCCTTCACTCCTTGGAGCACCCACTTTCCGTTATGTTTCATCGGTATGGCCATGGGAAGGTGGCGAACGAAGGATACCTGATGCTTTGCTCTCGCCGGGTCGAACAAGGAAACGTAGCCAGTAGATGTTCGATACGTAGCCGGATTTGGAATAAAAGGTCGGAATTCGTTTATGAAGTTCGGAACCGCGATACTTGTGAGCGGGTTATTGAGGCTGTGGCTGCGAACTTTCAGGAGGAACTGTCTACAAATTGTCTGGATATCGTACCACATCCTCGCCTTTAAGAATCGAACCCTCTCAAATCGGCTAATGGCTTCGCTCACGGAAACTCCGTCACGAATCAGCTGGGCGTACTCGAACACCATGTCCTGATACTCCATATTTATTTCATCGTAAAATTCGACAAGTTTTCTGATGAGCGGAGGGACCTTGCTGAATTGATGTCTCCCTACAAGATTCCGAACGAGGATGTTGTAGGCTTCGAAACGAGGTTTGATGCCATATTCAGCCATTGTATCAAATATTATTTCCACCGCTGAGGGATCCGGTATTTTGAAATGCATGTCAGCCTGCTTCCACATCGTAGATACTGGTGGCGAGCTCATAATGTAAGTCCACTCCAGCAGCTCGTGCCAGACTGATCGTGGAATACGGATGTTCTCTGATCTGGATATGTGATCGATTATTTGATACGCAAGAGCGATCTCCCCGTTTGAACCATACGCATCTACAATAGCTCCCATGAGCCTGTACGAAGGACGCATGGGACTAGGGACGGATTTGATTTCGTCGTTTGGAACGAATCCTCTCTCTTCATAAACCAAGCGCCCCAAATGTATGCCGAAGTAATGTCGTAGTATCTTAGAGCCGATAAACCGTAAAGACCCAGCCCGTGCGAAGGCGGTCATCGCAGTATATAAGAGATTTTCTTCTACATGGTTACCTTTCAACAAACTATAGTAAAACCTTGTAGCCGGTCGATTCTTTCTCATTGTCCGTTGAAGATCTTCGGCGTGGGCCTTACCCTTGTTGAGTCCAAAATACATCCTTTTGGTCCGAACATTGAATCTTAGGCGATCCAGTTTGCTAACATAACGTTGATCGAGCTTGACCCGAGCTCGATGGAGATCTCGCGGGGTGACAACTCTTCTGACTCTATCATAACTGTTGTACAAAGGTCTTGTGAGAAAGCGCGAACTCATATACTCGTCGAAGGTTTCGGGTTGCCGCCACTCTTCGGTCTGGGAGTTATTCATATCGTCCCATAACCATCTCGCGGCTCCTAGATCCGAGGCAGCCCCTGCACACCTGAGTAGAGATGTGTATTCTTCCGTCTGCAGTGCTTGTCCTGTGGCCTTCAATGCTGCCACAAAATGATTCGAAAACTCTAGGAGATCTAGGTATATCTTTCGGGTTCCCCAATCATCAACATACGATCCCATGCCTAGGAGCTGATACATTCCAGGAGTTATGTTTGACCCGGCGGTCGGGTCAATGTCTCTAGAAATCTTTACGGGATCTAGCGCGCGCAGAATCTCGGTTATGGTAGTCCGAGGTAAGGCAGCTATAGCCT
This sequence comes from Annulohypoxylon moriforme, assembly GCA_022695765.1. Taxonomy (NCBI): domain Eukaryota; kingdom Fungi; phylum Ascomycota; class Sordariomycetes; order Xylariales; family Hypoxylaceae; genus Annulohypoxylon; species Annulohypoxylon moriforme. Next base: position 218,125 of record MU403122.1, on the reverse strand, counting down.
CCTGTATTTCAAGGTGGTCCATCTTTAAGACTAGACGTATATTGATGATCAACCTCCAAGTGTCGCCTTGTCGCAATGCCAGAAGGACTTTCCGAAGCGGACCAGCGAATTGGCTGGTCAAGTCATCAATAGATGGCCTCGTAACCGAGGGGGCGGCCATCCCGGAAGACTTATTTGCATTAGGGCGGAGAAAGTCGCGAAATAAGTCAAATTCTTGACTTGATATAGGGTCGGTGGCATGGACAGGAGTGGAGGAAGCGTAGAGGCGTCGAAATGAAGACAAATTTACTGTAGTGGCTCTAGAATGTCGATGTAGGCGAAGGCTAATAATCCTCGAACAAGTTCCTCTCGGGGGCGTATGGAAAAGAGCTTGGCGACCACCAATCGTCGCCATCGAGGTAACGGGGAACATGGCGGCGGCTGTCGAGCGGTATCATGGCTGGTATAAGAATTTACTACCTAGTAACTCATGATAGAAGTCGACGACGGTGTAATTGGCGATGGTACATTGCCATCTAATACGATTTTGCGGGGAAACTAATTGTTAGTTTGCTACATAGTTCAAAATAGCTAAACCGTTCGATGTTATCCGCGGGGAATGTGGAGAGTCGAAGTTTGACGATGTGGATGAAGCAAAGTGGATCTTGAGATATTTTAAAATTGGAATCAATTAGATCCATCGTGAATGTGGTCATAGCTTCCAGGTACCAGGTACACGAACCCATGCACAATCTAATATGATTATGTAATATTCTGTGCATCCATACGTGGTGGTCAGTGCGTATTCATTAACAATTGATTTCAACCTGAAGCTGCAAATCGTCAAATTGTTAAATCTACACTCTATGACAATCCAACCTCGACGCCAAAACCTCGTCCAACCCTAGCTTACATCACAAATTGCAAATTACACCTTCAAGTAATTGATATAAGTTCTTTGAATCACAATGGCTGGAGGTGAAGAGGGTCCAGCCGGCGGCTCGGTATCTGAACCGCTTGATCTCGTACGCTTACTCCTCGACGAGGTAGTCTTCGTGAAGTTGCGAGGTGATCGAGAGTTAAAGGGTCGCCTTCATGTATGTTGGACAGACTACAGAGAACTCAGCGCATTCACTAATTGGTTAACTTATTCAAGGCCTACGATAGCCATATGAATTTGGTCTTGGGCGACGTTGTAGAGACCATCTACACGGTAGACGAGGATGACGAAGATGAGGAAATTAGAGTGAGTCTTCTTCCGTTAAACTCTGCATAAACCCCTACTAATTTATAATATAGACAACAACTAAGAAATCTGAGATGTTATTTGTGAGAGGTATATGATTATTATTACACTTTTTCTCTCACCTTGTTCAGCTTTGCCTAACTCTTAGTTATAGGTGACAGTGTTGTCCTCGTCTCTCCTCAAAACTCATCATGAGCACCGATAAAAAAACAAATCACATCGGATCTCAAGATACCCCCGTCTGATCCTAGCTCATCCTTTAACGCGACAGCTCATTCTTATGTCCGTTCAATTGACCCCGAACTTGACCCTAGAGCATGGATCTCGATCTAGAGATAGGTAGATACCCTTGTCAAAGCGAAAAGGGGATCAATTTCAAGAAGCACGCAAAGTGGCTTCGGATTACCACCAAGAGTTCCTTGGAACCCCCATTAGATGAATGCAGAAAGACGCCAGCAATGTGAAAGTCAAGGTACCTACTAAGTTGTTTAGTAGGTTATTAGATCACCAAGGCTGCGGTCTCTTGTGATCTCTTATGGACACAGAAACTAGTCCTATCAATTCAATGTGATATTTCCTTTCCAAGGAAATACACCATTGATAACCATCATGCCTCCTCTTATTTCTGTCTTAACTCACTTAAGCAACCATGCTCAAATCTTCCCCGCGTCCACCTTATCAAATCAAGCCACCAACCCTTGGAGATAACATCCATCGGGAATACCCATCAGCTTATCTCGCTCTCCGTCCTGTCTTATCTAACCCCCTCTACAACACCTATAGATCCAGGTAACTCAATGTTACCTTCATGACTACCTCCCCTCTTTACTAGGTAGGTAGGTAGATCTCTCGTATAGGATTCCTACGTGTGGATAGTTAATCTTTATACTACTTCATTTTTGATTTAACATATCAATCTAACAATCCTTTCTTACGTTACCTTATGTTTATCCAGCATAGCTCCTTAAGATTTATCTTGCACTCCCATGGACGAGAACTTCAGTGCTCCTTACGGTACTAATATGCATCCCGTTTCTCGATCCTCTTGAGCAGCTATTCGGACTTCCTTTTCATCTATTTGCGACCACTATTTCTGATGGTGTCAGTTAGGGAAACCAGCTGTATATGAACTGTCTCCACAAGCCCCGCCACCGTTCATTCGACAACACGATCGAACATCAACTTCACAATGGAGTCAAATCAAACAGATAAAGAAGGGAAAACCCTTCAGGTGACTGATGTCGATGCGGCGCTCGAGTATCTTAATCGCGAAGGAACGACTGTGATGACTGAAATTAACGAGAAGGCGCTCGTTAGAAAGATCGATATGATGATTATTCCTCTCATGTGTTAGTGAGAACAATTAGTCTCGTCGCTGCGATGGTCATATTAACAGTTGCATAGGGGCTTGCTATAATCTTCAATATCTTGATAAGACGTTAAGTAAGTTAACGTCTTTTACCCTCGCCGATTCCAGGCACTCATAGTGAACTAGTTAATTACGCCAATGTTATGGGGCTTCAAGAGGATACTTCTATTACGGGGAATCAATTTTCTCTGCTAGCTACGTTATTCTACGTAACCTATCTAGCATTTGAGTTTCCAACGGGTTATCTCATGCAAAGACTACCTACAGCCAAGTATCTCGGAGCAAATGTTATCCTTTGGGTAAGCGAAGTCCCGAAAGACATAGCTTCATTTAAATACCTAGGCATAATCCCGAGATCCAGAATGATATCTTGAGTTAATAGCTGATTGAATGATTTCAGGGGTCGGTGGTTACGTTGAATTCTGCTGCAAAGAATTGGGCCGCTCTAGCAGCTCTAAGAACATTACTGGGGTGTTTCGAGTCAGCAGTAGCTCCAGCACTCATTCTAGTAACTAGCATGTGGTATAAGCGATCCGAACAACCTGCACGCCTTGGTTTTTGGTATGTGGGAACGGGAACAGGGTCGATCATCGGAGCTCTCGCTTCGTTCGGATTTCAGCACTACCATTCGGAGGTATTTACATCCTGGCAGATCATGTTTCTCCTCTTTGGTCTTATCACCGTCGTTGTAGGGATCTTAACTATGATATTCCTCCCTGACAACCCAATGAAGTCTCGACTCACTCGCGAGGAAAAAATATGGGCGATAGAGCGGCTTCGTGAGAATCAGACCGGAATTGAGAACAAACACTTCAAGATATACCAAGTGTGGGACTGTTTTACTGATCCTCAGACTTGGCTCATTGTTCTCGTCACTATCACGTCGAATATACCGAATGGTGCTGTGAGCAGTTACCAAGCCACTATCATCAAGGGCTTTGGATACACATCCAAACAAACTGCCTTATTACAGATCCCATCCGGTGTGCTGGCTTGCGTATCTGTGATCGGAGCGGGTGTGAGTTCCGCGAAATTCAACGTTCGCGGTCCGATCATCATAACCCTCCTGCTCATAGGGGGCATTCTCGGAGGGAGTTTATTGGCGTTCTCGGATAGAACCAACAAAGGCGCTCTATTAACGGGAAACTACCTAACTAATGTTATAGGCGCGTCTCTACCACTAATCTACTCGTATTCGGCGGCTAACTACGCCGGCCACACGAAGAAAGTGACGATGAACGCGGTATTGCTTATTTCCTTCTGTTTAGGGAATATAATCGGACCTCTTACATTCCGTGATGGGGATAAACCCGGATATCTGCCAGCGAAGATCGTTATTGTAGCATCGACAGCTGTATCCTTGATCACAACCGGTGTTCTTACGGCGTATTACGCTTGGGAGAATAGGAGACGCGACCGGCTGCACTTGGGCCTCTCGCATGACGAGAACAGCGAATTCTTTGACCTTACGGATCGCGAGAATAAAGAGTTTAGAGTAAGTGACATGAATTCATGCATGGACATATTGCACAATGTTCAGTACTGACCTACGTTCTACGAAGTATCGGTGGTAGTTCTAATGGCAATCGATCGCAAGGCACTATTCATATATAAAGCAAATGAGACATAGATGGAGATTATTTGAATGACTTTCTACATGAGAAAGGCAGGACGAATTAGATTCATATCATGACTATATATATCTCAACAACTACACTTAACTTGCCTTTCGAAAAAGAAACCTTACTGCCTAAGAAGATAAAGTAAGAACTCAATTAAGCCGTAAGTAGCAGTCATAGAGATGAAGTATATAGCTAGTAATTCGAGAATGAATTTACCAGCTTCAGGAGTCTTCATATTATCTGGGAGAAGAAGAACGAATAAAAACAATGAGAAGGGAAGAAACGCGCAGGCGATAATTGTTTCCTTGTCCATTTTTTTTCTTGTTTTCTTCTTTTAGTGTGTGTTGTATGCAGGAAGGTATTTGCGTTTCTTATGCCTTTGAGTAGGTACTTTGACTGTGTTGAAGGCTTTCTTGGGAATGTCTCCCTCTTAAATACTTGGTATGCGTACAATAATTCTAGACAGATAAAGAAACTGTTATGATGATGATCACCGAGCCAGACTTTGGGTCACGGAACAATTTGATTGTGCCCTATTTCTAGCACAATGACATTGTTTAGGGAACAAAAAAGGAGGGGTTCGATAGTAACAGGCAAAGACCAGTAGCAGCAGGGAGATATGCGATATCAACTGTTATCAGTCCTGAGACTCCTTGAGATATGGAAGCCCCCACATAAGCGACCTAAAAAGGATTTCTATCAAACCTTTGGCATGGCGAAAAGTTAAGTAAACACCTAGTTTCCTATAACACGTATCTAAAGCCCTTGTTATCCAATTCAGTAACATCTTGCATACCTTGTTCGATGGCTTCTTTTTCTTGCTCTTCCGAGAGTCCAGAGCCATGTACAGCAGCCTCTCTATCCCGTTTCTTGTTCTCTGTCCACATGTACAGATATAAAACGACAACCATCGTCGTTTTCACACAATAACCGACAAGAATCCTACCACCTACAATTAGCCTCTCGTCCATAGGGAGTTATGGTTCTTGAAGACATACGCGATATAAGCTGATGTATAGAATGGAGCTTCCGAGTCCTTAAAAGTCTGCGGGCCTATGATGTTTCCAACGCAATAGCCCACGAACAGGAAAGCACCTGTGAGCTGCTTCTTCGTGTATCCAGCGACGTTGCTACTTACCATCGTCAGGCTCAAGCTGAAGCCCACCGAGGTAAATGAGCATAGCCACAGAGCAACTAGTCGTCCCCAACGGTTCTGAGTTCCGTCCGAGCCAACTGGCAGTCCGACGAGAGCCGCCCCGCATCCAACACAGATCAGATTACTTATCAACATGACAGCGCAACGTAAATTTGGAAATCGGGAGCTGATCCAACCGGACAGGAGAAGCGAGAAGAATTGTACCACGTTCCCCGGTATCTGCAAGTATTGTGTTTCGAGTACATCAAACCCGAATGTCTCTAGGATGATTGAGGTGAACTGGGTCAGATGTCAGCATTGATTATGAAGTACTTATCAACATTCATCTGGAGGGGACAACTCACACTTGACTGCGCAGCATTCGGGATTTGTGCAGCAATGGCCATGATGAATAAAATCCATGTCTTTGGGTCTCGAAAGCATTGCCACATCTGATAGACCTTGAAGTGGTGATTCTTCACACCCTGTCTGTTCGCAGCGACTCGCTCAACGGCTATGATTTTTTGCCTATCGTTCAAAAATCGCGCCGTTGAGGGAATGTCGGGCATGAATATTAAGAATATAGTGCCCCAAACTAAGCTTATCGAGCCGAATATGAGGAAAATGTACATCCATGGCGGTAGACCAGAGGTGATATGGCCAATCTATTATATATCAACATTTGATGGAGCCAAAGAAGCTTTGCATGTCAATTAGGATAGATTGTTAGGGAAATAGGGGTAAGGTGAAGATGTCGTGAGGGCCACTCCGAATTGATGAACACAATAACTCACTACGAATATTCATATTAGTACATAGCCAGGTACACTTAGAAATATTTCCCAAGGTGCTTACCAGCGTAACCAAGTAGACCTCCGAAAATCCCTGCAATTCCGTTCATGCAGTAGTAAGTCGTCAGCCGCATTGGCTGCTCATCCTGTCGCCACCACATCGAGAGGACGAGTACGAAACCCGGATTCACAACAGCCTCAGAACACCCCAGTAGGAATCGGTTTACGGCGAGGCCGGCGAAATTCTTACAAGCCGGGGTAACAATGGTAAGCATGCCCCAAGCTGATGTCTCGTCAAACCGGAGCATCATATATGATTATGGAAGACTTGCTGACCTATAGTAGTGCCACCAATGAACTTTCCTACTGGGAGTCTCTGGAGTAGGTAGCCGGCGGGCCATTGCGCCACTAAATAGCCTATGGTAGAATCAGTTAGGAGTGTCCATGGATGCGCCTAGCAGTTTCTGAAACCCCTGACCGAAGTAGAATATGGATAATGACCAAGAATAGTCTTGGCCATGTAAGTTTGTCCCTTGTCGTAGTCCGAATACACTTGCAAAATTGACGGTTGACTTGTCAAGATATTGGAGCATGTAAGTTCCCATGAGAAGAGGTAATATATGCCAATCGATCTTCCGCAACACTTGACGTGCTTCCTGGGGATCAATGTTCGTGGCATCTTGTCTTCTGTAAAGCTCGTATACGTCGTCAAGGTACTTAGACGACTTTGATGATACTCCTTCCACCTGAGTAGAAGTTGGTCCGGAGACATGGGCAGCGTTGCCCGGAATGACTTCACTGGCGAATTTCTCGTCCATTTTGCCTTCAAGCTACTAAACTAGCAGTCTATAAAGCTAGAGTCGATTATACATAGAATAATAAGAGGAGTGTGCGATCATTCGTTCATATTAATATTCTCGGAGGTAGCCGGATATTTCTCTCTGGCCTATGAGGCTTTCGGAAAATGACGACTTGATAAGACTTACTTGAAAGTCCATGTTAATGTTACCCTATGATTAGAAACATAACATTCTAGATCATTAGCTATATCTTAGGTAACTCGTCAAAGGATTGGTATAGCACGCCATAGTAGATATACCGATGCGGGGAAGATTGATTGCGATGGCGGTAGAACTTGAATACCTATTGTATTGTCCAAAAAGAGGCATATGAACGCCACTTATAATACACTAAAGTGAAGAGTAGGTAATTATCACGAATGAGATATATTGAAGTTGCTCGACGTGAAGAATGTAGACAGCAGTAGAGCCGTAAACTTCTTTTATCTTCAGCCTATTCCTACTCTAGCAGGCATATAAGCGATTCTTTTCTTATTTTCCGAAAGATCTCTTCATGAATAATGGCTCAGTACTTGAATTTTTCAGGGCTTAAGCCATTGACATCAACACTGGAGATGCTGAAATGAAAAAGGGGGGGTAATGTCCCACTTTTATAAGTTCGAAGATGTACCTATGTATCTCAAGCTCGGACCACATGAATTTGTGCAACTCTGAAAAAAGATGGCGGATCAAGATCGAAATTGTAATTCCGAGCTTCTACCTTCAATTTCAATAACCCGCGCAAATCGCAAGATGCCCCCACGAATACCGATACAGTTGGCGGCCCAATGCTGCAGAGCTTCGATTGAGCAGTCTAGCCACTCATCTATAGTCGGACTGTTTAGCGCTCTCTCCATCCAAACTCGCAGCGCTCACATTCTCGCTAGCTTGTCTGACAACCGGGGCGCCCACCAGAAACGCATTCGTGTTGGTCGCGGTCCGTCCTCGGGAAAGGGAAAGACGTCTGGAAGAGGTCACAAGGGTCAGAAGCAGCATGGAAAAGTGAGGCCGTGGTTCCAGGGTGGTCAGACACCTCTTATTTTTCAGAGGGGAAAGCTTGGATTTGAGAATTTGTATGATCATTGGCAATATCTTGATTGTGCTCACGTCGACTAACCACTTTGCAGTCGTGCACCTATTCTGTCCGAAGTGAACCTCGACAAGCTTCAGGAGTGGATTGACTCCGGCCGCATCGACGTCACGAAGCAGATCACCCCGAAAGAGCTAATACAGTCCAACCTTGTCGGATCAATCAAAGATGGAATCAAGTTACTGGGAAGAGGAGCAGATTCGTTAAAGCAACCAATCGATATTATCGTCTCTCGTGCTTCGGCATCAGCGATTGAGGGGGTAGAGAAAGCAGGAGGGAAGATCATGACGAGATATTACACCAAGCAGTCTATAAGACGATTAGTGCAGGGCAAGAGTTTTCACACAGATAAGCCATTACCAGTCGGGCCAGAGCACGTCGAGTCGGTCTTACAGGAAGTCCGGAAGAAGGGATTCCATTTCAGACTACCAGATCCGACGTCACGTTGGGACATCGAGTATTACCGTGACCCTGCGCATCGCGGGTACCTGAGCCATATGCTCAAACCGGGCGAGTCACCCAGTTTATACTTCAGGGTGCCGCCGGCGCAACTCTCCAAGCAAAAGAAGACCCAGAAGGGAGCCACCCAAGAGGAGACCAAACTTTGGGAGAAGTTGTAACGGTATACTCGTCATATACTATGAATGTATCATATTTATACTACCTACATATAAATATACACTTAGAAGCATATATAAATTTCTGTAACCGTAACCTATGGGTTGTCTATATAAATAAATATATAGAGACTACCCAGCCTTAAGCCTTCTGTGGCTAAGGCTACTAGGTACTTACCTGGAGTTCATAAAGTTTTCCTTACAAGGGACTGCAGGGATAAATATTTCCCCACTGTTATATTCAGCTCCGCAATTGCGTTTCGCAGTTTCCGGCGCCGATCATCGCGTCCCACTTTGTCCCACCTAAGCCCCCCAGGCGTTTCAGCGCAGGCATAGCTTTCTCCAAGTCGTGGAAGGCACGGGCATGTCGTCTAGGGCTCTTGTAACACTCGAGCTTCGAACTCTCAATTCCTCGCTTCCTCGATTCCATTACACCTTTTTCTTTCTATTTTCTGTTGTTTTTGAGTACGTCCGTGGTTCCGTCAATCCCTCTAGTCTTGTCATTGTCATTGTATTGTATTGTATTGCACTACATTTACAATTGCTTGTATGGTTTGTTCAGCCTACCTGATTAGCTCTTACGAATCTATTACGACACCCTCGTAGCTTTTCAAATAGGCTTGCGATCGTCCTCGACCACGCCGATCAGCGCGCTCTTTTAGTTCACGATAATACCAAACCACCTCACAAAACTATCTGGAAGAAAAGGAAAAGTTTAAAGAAAATGTCTCTCTTCGGCACTTCTCCCACAAACGATTTCTCGTCTTCCGGTGATCCGAGTGCGGCGCGATCTCGAAACTCGTTGTTTGACGACGACGGGCCTATGACTCGGTCGACCTCGGATACGCTCTTTAACGATGACGATTTCGGAGGCAGTCGTTCTGCTTCGCCTTGGGATATGCCAACACCGAGAAAGCAGCAATCGCGTGCCGATTTAATTCGGAAGTTGCTCGATGGCGTTGAGGTACCGGATAGTTACGTAGAAGCATATGATAAAGCCGCAAGAGAAGATGCATTAATGGATGAAAACTACCCACATGACCAGAAGATCACCTCTTCAGGAATCACCAATACACTGGCCGCTGCAAAGTTAGGCGCTGATGACCAGGCGCAAATAATGGGAATAATTGCACCAAGTGGTAAACTGGATCCAATCGGGCGCAAGGAGTTTAACGTATTATTGGCCCTTATCGGCCTTGCGCAGGAGGGCGAATCCATTAGTTTGGATGGAGTTGACGAGAGAAGACGCAGTAAGTCCAAATCGAGCATACCTATTTTCATATGACGTTTGCCTTCCCTTTTTTGCTCCCCTTTTTAATCCCAACTTTCCCAACTTCCATATATGTTATATGCTTGTCACTTTGACTGTTGACGAGTCGCATTTATCGTCCAATTGGCTGGTCGAGCTTATCGTATCTTCATTGCTGCGCTGCGCTGCCCTGTGCATCATCTTGCGGGGACATTTACGTTATTCGCCGAGAAGAAATTACATCCTACTCTACTAATACAACAACAACTTTTTACTAGACTTACCCAAAACTCGGTTTTTACGGTCACCATCACCCGTCAACCACGTCAAACAAGACCCCGTATTTCCAAATACTGCAGAACTTGCAGCAAAACCACCGCAACGCCCTGATTCGCCGCCTGCGCAATTTAACTCACAATCGAGAGCTAGAAAGCCATCGATGGATGGCCCCGAAGACGATCCGTGGAGTTCGTCCGATCTCCATAGGAATCATAAGCACGGAGATACGCTGAAGACCAACGGTACTAACCATACCAACGCGAGCACGAATGGGAATGGCTACAGCAACCCTGAATCCCCCGATATGCACTCTCGTACAACCTCCAACTTTACCACCGCGAGCACCGTTTCGCCTGGACGCCCCGAGTCTCAATCTGCTGGTGGCTCTATATCTTCGAATCCTGGTGGTTGGGGATATTATGATGGAAACAACGCTGGAGGCTTCGGCGAGGCACCTTCAAATGCCCCTACGAGTCCCTTCGGTGGTGTAGGCGGCGGAGAAGGACGTGATCCGGCTGCTAATCCTGCTACTGGCCATTATCGGACCATTAGCGGTGGTCGAACTGGCGGTGCGGTTGAGGAGAACATAGTGGTCACGCTTATGCCAGAAAAAGAAGGCGTGTTTCTATTCCAACATCATAATTACGAAGTGACGAGCTCGCGGCGAGGGAGCAAAGTGATCCGCAGATACAGCGACTTCGTGTGGTTGCTTGATTGCCTGCATAAGAGGTACCCATTCCGCGCGTTGCCTCTACTTCCGCCCAAAAGAGTTGCCGTCAATGGCAACCACCTTTCTAACGATGGCGCATTCATCGAAAAGCGAAGACGTGGCCTTGCTAGGTTCTTGAACACACTAGTTCGGCATCCCATCCTAGGTCAGGAGCAGCTTGTGATCATGTTCCTGACTGTACCGACGGTATATACAAATACAATCCGCCGAAAAGAGTTATGAAGCTAACATGGTACAGGAACTTGCGGTATGGCGCAAACAAGCTGCGATTTCGGTGATAGACGAGTTTGCGGGTCGACCTTTACCAGCTGGACTCGAAGAATCTTTACCTTCCTCGTTGGAGGAGCTTTTCGAACGCACAAGACAAGGTGTCAAGCGATCGGCCGAATTATATATCTCCACTTGTAATATCATGGACCGCCTTGTGAAGCGAAGCGAGGGCGTGGCAGCCGATCACGGGCGTCTCGCTATGTCACTTACATCACTCACCGAAGCGAGCGCGGATACGTATGCGACCGATACAAACGACGTGCCTCTCCTAAACGACGGCTTGGTGGCGATGAGCAAGCACTTGCAAACGACGCAAGGCCTTATGGAGGATGAGAGTAAGGCGTGGGATGCTGGCGTGCTTGAGGACCTAAAGAGACAGCGCGATGCTTTGGTCAGCATCAGAGATCTGTTCGACCGAAGAGAGAGACTGGACAAGGACAACATTCCGCACCTGGAACGAAGGATTCAGAGCAACGAGACGAAGCTCGCCGGTTTACGAGCTAAGGCTGACGGACTGGTTAGGCCAGGAGAGATAGAGAAGGTTGTGGAAGCTATCATCAAGGTTCGTGCTTTTCTCCCCCACGTTCTGAACCGTAAATCTAACACCCAGGCAGGACAAGGAATCCATTGTGAACCAACACAACCGCTCTATATTTGTTAAGGAGTGCCTTCGCGATGAACTCGTTTACTTCCAACAGACACAGTTCCACGTCAGCCGATGGAACCAAGACTGGGCACAAGAACGTGTCAAGTACTCGGAAATGTTGGCGGATAACTGGCGTCGGCTATTAGACGAGCTTGAAGGCATGCCGCTTGGTGATTAGAATTCTCGACATGGTATGAATGCAGCTAAAGTTAGGAAAACTGTTGGACTGTACATACGAGACGTCGAGACGGAGGAATTGGGAGAGTGGATTGAGATTGAGACAGCATGATTATGCCCAAAGGAGGGATGGATGGAACATTCTGACGGCGTAACATTAAACTGCATGATTTGGGGAGGCCTGTAGAATGCATGCGAGGTTGCATACCTATTGTACTTTTTTTCTCGCTTTTCTTTCTACTTCTTTTACATCCCTGTATTCTTGAGGGGACGAGCACATTGCTGAGGAAGGCCACGCAGTTACCACGATACCCTTCTTTCGTTTTTTCATTTGCATACTATTAATTATTCCCATGTATGTTAGTATGATGCCTGGTTTAGATACCTGGGCTTCATTGAGGAGAGATTTGGTCAGTGTGAAAAAGGAAAGAGGGAATGAGATAGAAAACATTCCCCAAGCTTATTGCTCACTTAATGACAAATTGTTAGTTTATGAGGGCAGTTAATAACTCATTTTGTTGACACGGGATGAGTATGAATAGAAGAAATTGATATCATATGGATATCTTATAGCTACACCTCCATACATCCGGGGTATAGGTACATACCTGCCTAGATGTGGTGACCCATACTGAACGAATTAGGTAATTAGGGGCGTGCGAGGTACCTATTCAGGTAGCAAAGCAGCTGCCAAGCACCGAGGTGACGCCCAAAACACCTTCCATCTCAGAGCCCTGGAGACTCAAACAAATCAGTTGGTACGTAACAGGAAGTGACCCCACTACCCAGTAGCAACTGCACGACGAGGCAAAGACCGATTCCAATCCCAGCAACCTTGAAAGCTTAAAACTTTCTTTCTTCAACTCTTACTTACACTGTATTTATTTTCCCACTTTACTTAAGCGTATCTTATGCGATCAAAGTAAAGCAAATACTCGTCACTCACAAAGCGGAGACAATCCTCAGGTATTGTTTCCCTTCCTTAAGGTACCCACCGCCTTATTTCCGAACGACGACGACTCGATTGCCCCTCACTGCGTCACAACCCCTCCTTCATATTCGAGCGTACTCGAACCGCCGAAGCATTTTCGTTACGAGATACGAAACACGAAGCACGAAATAAGAGAACGAAGGAACCGTGTCGATCGCGTGTCCACGGAAGACGAATCGCCAACCGACTTCCAGAATTGAGATAGCTCCCCGTACATATCCGCTACCTAGGAAGCTGAACCCGAGTCTTGACAGTCTTGATGGTATTAAGACCTTAGGACCGCCCGACAACGTTACCTCCCACCGTCCTTTACTCCGATTACCAATAGTTCGATACTCCAACGCGATACGATGGCGCCGCCGTCTGCCGTCCAGAAAGCGGCAGTGGCTAGCTTTGTCTCTATCACAGGAGCTGCGGACAAGATTGCTACGAGGGTATGCACTGCCTGTTCCTAGATCACTAGTCGATATATCGCTATACATTATCTATCCACCATTCACATAAAACCGACCAATCGTTTGCTGGCGCTGAACACGATCTCGTGCTAACTGGATGTTTTCTATAGTATCTCAAAAATACGAATTACAAACTTAACGAAGCTGTCGATGCGTAAGTGGATTTCGTCTTCCTCTATATTCCTTTTATTTGTACGCAACGAACCGAGGTCCTTTGGCCCTCCGTACCTCGACGCTCTGGGAGAGTAATTGGTGTGTTGGATGCAATCTCTAGATAAGCCAGCAAGATTGAGCTGCTGGGATGCCAGGAATGAAACCCAGCAGAAATCACTACTCAACCTCTTACACAACCGGATGAGATGGGTATGAAGATACATGATATAGCACGCCAGCTTGTCGTTTCCTACTCACCCAGCAGCTAGAAGTAGACATGGTTCATTAGACATCCGCACTCCCGGATATAACACGCATAAGTCAAGTCTATGCGGTTTTGTCTTGTATTGCTATTTCAGTCTATCTCTTGTCCATATATATTCCACGAATCACGTCTTGGAGTCTCGCCTTGAAGGCCCATTTTATGTTGCTAACTCGTAACTTTCAGATACTTCCAAGCCAACGCTAGCACATCAGTCGCAACTAAGGAGGCTCTATTAGGGAAGCTATTTGATAGCCTTAGAAGTGCGTCGGCTTATCCCTCACCCTCCATTCAAATCCAAGCCGCTAATTGGTGATATAGACGATGGGGAAGATCAAAAGGACGTGCTGGGCGCAGATTCATCTATGCAATATTTGAATTCGATTGGTGTTGATCTTGAGGGTGCTTCGTTGTTCCTGGCTATGGAATTAGTGCAAGCCCCTACCATAGGAGAGATCACACGAGACGGATTCATCAAAGGCTGGAGTGGTCAAGGGTAAGTTTCCCTATTTTTCCCATCCTGAGGCCTTATTATTTATCAGTAATGAAGAGTAAATGCTGACTGGCATAGGGTCGATGCCAAAGTAGAAGCCCAGAAGCAATACTTTAAGCGTTTGGTAAGCACTTTGTCAACTGATAAGGACCTATTCAGAAAAGTCTATCGATACGCATTCATCGTTGGCAAGGAAGGAGACCAGCGAGCACTTTCTCTAGACAACTCGATCGTGTATTGGGAAATGTTGTTCAAGAAACCGGGCCAGATTTGGGTCGGAAGCCTTGGTGGTGTCGACTGGTTGAGTGAGTGGATCGCGTTCTTGCGTGAGAAATGGACACGTTCCGTTAGCCGCGACATGTGGAACCAGACGTTCGAATTCGCGATGAAGAGCATTCAAGACGAGTCGTTAAGCTTCTGGAGCGAGGACGGCGCGTGGCCGGGAGTCATCGATCAGTTCGTTGCGTGGTACCGGCAAAAGTCAGAAATGGACGTCGACGCTTAGCAGGCCGCGCTTGCACTGTTATTATTAAGAAGGTCGGGGACGGAGACTCATACGCAGAATACCTCTAAGGGACAGTGTGAGTCAGATAAGAAGATCGAGCACCCGAGCATTGCTCGCGTGAAGGAAGAATCGTCTACACGACACTATTCATTACGATGCAGGAACAGATGAACGATAGTGTGCATGAAACTGGGAGCTATGCTATCGTTATAACGATAAATCAGTAGTGGACGTACTTGCGTCTACATGAGATGATGAGGCGGAAAGGAGTTACATAACTATGCGAATAAATATTTACTCTTAAGCGTTCTTGGTGATATATAGATGTGTTTGTGTAGATTTTTTATTATTCTTAAATGTGACAAAGACATACCTGATTCAGAGGTTAGGGAAAAGGGGTAAGACCAGAATTTGGAATCGAAAGACTTCGTGTCAATTTCCCAGATAACAGATATTAACGTTGTACATGGACTTTTTTTTATTGTTCTATGCGTATGTATGTCCTCATGTCGCATCGTAAATATACAGCAGATCAGCGGCTAGATGAATGGCCTATACCGTCTGGTTTGATTTAGCCTTTTCTTCCCTTCCCTTCTAATCCGTGACGTCGTAGTAGTTATGCTCCTTCGTAAGGAAGATATATTCTCCCCACTTGCTGATGCTCTAGATATGAGAGTATCGCACTTATGCTTATCCCTTTTACAGGATAAGCAGCCGGTCCTGATATCTATCTCCCAGGCCAACCAAGCCCAACTAACCACCCAGCCAACCAAATAACCCTCCAGCACAACCTCCTACACCGTGGTATCCCACTGCGGCGCGCCGAAGCGACTCATAGTCTCGAGCTTGCCGTCGCCGAGCTTGACGGAGGAGTGGCGGATCATGCGGGGGTCGAGGGCCAGCATGTTGCGGACGGCGTCCTGGGTGGCGACGGAGCTGTCGAAGCGCATGGCGAAGTAGTGGCCCTGGTGGTGGCGCATCTGGTGGACGCTGGCGGGCTTGGGGAGCAGGAAGACGCCCCAGTTGGAGATGCCGCGGATGACGCCTTTTTGTTGGAGGATTAGTTGGCCTGCTGTTAGGACGATTCTGTTTTTCGAGGGAGAGTTAGTATTTTGGTTGCTTTCTTGGCGGGGTATTTTATGCTTCGATTTGGTTTGGCTTTGGTTTTGGGTTGAGGGAGTACTGAGAAGGGATTCGGATAGAGTGTATGGGAGTATTTCGATCGAGAGAAGACGTACTCTTTCACCTCGGCGAGATTGCCAGGTCGGGCCTGTTCATCCGTGTCAGTATAAGTTTCTCTATATTTGGAGAACTGTCACTGCAAAAACTAAGACTTACAATTCCAATTAACTCGTACAGCATCTTGTCGGCTGCTTGCTCACATGGAGCGCGGAGTACAGCTCAAGTCAATTCCTTCACCGACTAACCGTCCTGAATTCCTAGGTGAGTCGAATTCAAGTCGCCGTTTCGAGGGGAGTCGATATCGCAATTTCTTAATCAAAGTGTTCCCGAATTGAATCGATAGCAAAGTTGCGAATCGATAACGGGTGTTGAATTTCAGTGGGTCTCGGATTAACTTCGGATACGCTATCGGGTCCGGTAAGGTAAATCGGTACGTACCGATATCTTCACTTCACTTCATCTTTGCTAAACCTCAACATTATCTACAACTTCAACATATTAATAAGTATCACTTACGATCTAGAGTTCGAGCCCTATCTAAGACGTCTTCGTTATTTAAAAGTTTGGTTTCTGAGTCTCACTCGGCCTCTGTAGCCCGGCAGCTAACTCTTTCTAAAGGAGCCAAGCCTTGCAGTCTAATAATAAAATATTCACTCTTTCTAGGAGCAATATGATGGTTAAGAGTAGTGTCGATATTTATCGTCATCCCATTGACTCTATTCTTCCATCACAACCGTGTATCAGAGCGATTAAAAGTGGCAAGTAAACTTAAGATCGGTTGAAAACACTGTTCCGGTACGGGAGTCCAGTTGCCTTAACAGTCATCTCATACTACCAAGTAGTCTTAGAATATTACCTGAACTTGAAATCGCAGTAACTACCTATTTAGGAGGTTCTCTAGGTTAGATTCTAGGTACGTTTGGATTGATATACTGATGAACAGCAATCAATTATGTTTCTCTTATTGATATTATAAACACTGGAAAGTGGGATAAACAACAATTTAACGTTCAACTTATGTTAGTCCCGTGAGTGCCTTCTATTTGCTTCCTCCAAGTTTTATCTAGAAGGCGCTGTGGCGTAAAGTGAGTTTACCAGTTGGTAAACTACTTGGTGGCACTTACCTTCAAACTCTCAACGCCAACATCGAATTCTATGAGAAAGTCTCTCTGAGAGTTGATCTCAAAAAATAATATAAAAGGGCTCGCATTCCCCAGATGAACTTGCCATCCTAACTTCACATCTTCACATTCTCGCATCCTTGCTCCAGGCTCTCGTTGACAAACACACATCTCAACTGAGTTTCAATACCACCTGACATTCAACTCAATACTCATCTTCGCGCACACACAACAGCAACAACACGTGCACAGTTATATACCTACCTAGGTATTTACATATAAACAAACACACAAACAACCCACAACAACCAAGGCTATCATAGCAATGGACTTTCTCGACGAACTCGAGTCGATGGCCCAGGTGGCCATCCAACAACCATACGAATCAGACGAGCCTGACAACGATGATATTCGAAGATGGCAATCATTATTCGGCTACACCTACTCCGGAGCAGCACAGAAAATCCAAGAACACAGATCGGACTTATCTCGTGTTTTGGTCACTGAATCCCACTGGGAGATCGTGCGCGCAGAGAAAGAAGCACAAGGATACAACAAGGAGGCTTATGAGCATTCTTGCACCCTGGCAACCTACGTTACCCCAGCAGCACCCCAAAAGCTTTCGACAAGGGCTACCAAGCCTTCTGTTTACCTGCTCAAACTCGAGGGGCCACTCAGCAGCGTGGCGCAAGTAAAGTTTGCTGCCGAACTTCAGGAAAGCCCCCCAGAGCTCAGCGCCACGGACGACTCAGGGGAACCTACGACCTTTTGTAAAATCAATGCAGAAGATAAAGAGAAGATACTCGACTACCTGCCTCGGCAAGGTTCCCGGTTTCAACCTACCTTCGTCCGATATTCGAAGGCAGAAAAGGATTTGTCTGCGGCCTCAGCCTACCCCAGTCTCGGCATTGACACTACATTGCCGCAACATCGCCCCGTATCCGTGGACGACCCGAAATTGAGCCCGGCACCAAACCAATACCCTGTTTGGTACTTCTTCTATGGGACATTGGCGGATCCAGATGTCATCAAGCGTCTCCTAGGTTGTGAACCCTCATATCGCCCCGCTAGCGTGACCGGTGGCGTTCTAAAGACTTGGGGTGGCAAATACAAGGCATTAGTCGACGCCTTCGACGACAAAGTAGAAGTGCACGGTCATGCATTCCTCGTGCAGAACCCGGAGCAGGAGGATTGCCTCCAACTTTACGAGACTGACAAGTACGATGTGGTTCGGTGCGAAATCCGGATGGATGACGAAAGGGTCAAGGGTCTCACATTTCGATTCATCGGCGACGTTGACCCATGAGATTTTCCACGATAAGGGATATTTATCAGGTTAGCATTGACTCAACATACACCCAAAAGATCGAACTCTCAACTAAACCTATCTTAGCCAACTCCCTTCAGCCACACAACCTAATGGCTACCCTTCCTGGTTTAAAATAAGCCAGCGATATTGGCTTTACTCGAAACTTGACACCACGAGGTGTTCAACGAAAACACACTTAGCTCGGGAGAGCTTTTATTGTGTGCTAAACACAAGCTCCGGCTTGTCAGTTCTAAGGACCCGGCACAATGGACCATCAAGTTCCGCCGACCTCCAGCCGTCACAACGGCTAAGAAGGCCAAGCATTGGGTTGCCTTTACAATGGCAGTTGTATATATGGCCGTTAACATATGCGTCTGGGAAGACCGGGGCCAAGTTCTAGAAGATCTGCCCCCCCAAATTCGAAGAGCGTTTAATGTGTGCTGCAAAAGATATTGGGGTCTATTGGACTTTAGACCCACGTCTTCAGCAGGAAGACGACACGAAGAAACTCCATATTACGACGATAAACGAAGAAGTTTTTTTTTTTGGTTATTGGCCTCTGGTTTTGGATACAAATGGAGTGAGAATGCATAGGATATCATACATAGCAGGAAATGTAGAAGGATATAGGACAGATATTGGATGGTGGAACAAATAAAGGTTTAGGTTCAACTCCTATTAAGAGGAAATTATGACAACAGTTTCATTGTTTCCCTCCTAGTATGGTATCAAATTAATTTTCGTGAATGTAGTGTGAGTAGGTTGACGTCCACCTTCTTGTCCCAAGCATCATCATTAGATACCCAGACTCAAGGTAGGTAGTTATTGTGCAGTTTTGGTCTGCCCACACAGTTGCAAGGGTAGCACATGGTAACACACACAATTCACCAAATCCAAAAATTCTTCATAATTAAATATTTCGTGCTGTTTGACTCTAGTCGATGTTTGCACATGGAGTACCTGGGTCGCATGTATCTCGCAATTTTGGGATACCCATATGTACATACATGACGCCTCATCCCAGTCCCCTCCTGCATGAAGCCCGCTTCCTGCCGTCTTGGCTTGCCGTCGGATCGAGCCGGGGTTCACAAGAACGCCCAGAAAAAGAAAAATCTCCAGCCGGGATGGATACGCCCCCCCAAATTTCAGCACAAAATCAAGAAATCGAACAAGACGGCTTGCATGACTAGGGGAGGAGTGACTCTACATCTACGGATAGATAGGTAGGTATCTTTGGGGGCCAAACGAACCATGCTTCCGCCACGAGGTACCCTCAATGGATGGATACATACATGCCTAGCAACACATACATAACTACGCCTTACAGATCTGCCGCTACTGTAAGAAATGCCTACACATCACAGATTTCACAGGGGTTGCTACATACAGACGCTAGGTATTGCCAGAATGTCGGGAATCCGTGTGGGGTTTCCCTTTCCGGGACCCATTTCATGCACGTTTTGGCGATGGTGCTCGGCGTCGGCTACGTCAGTGTAAGCCATGCGCGCCTCCTACCAGGACTCATTTCCGCACATGTAGGAAGTAGAAAGCGCATTGAAGTAGGGTAGGCAGGTAAGTAATCATATAACCACAATAGTAATACCATCCTACACCATATAATAAATTGAGCCAGCTCAGGCATTCAAGTCCATGTACGTGTAAGGGAACATTTTTTTCTCGGAAAAAAGAGAAAACCGTCGCAAATGCATTTGCCTACGCCTTTCGCCATGCCGCCTTCTCTATGCAGTAGATGTAGGTTCGTAGTGTACAATCTCTTTACCAGAGAATGGATTAATAGACACACGCGACGGGGTGGGTGAGGCCGAACCCATCCTCCGCGCAAATATAGGTAGGGAGCACAAAAGAGGTGTCGCCACCAATGCTTCTCTTGCTCTCTAACTCTCACTCTCTTAATCTTTCGCAGATATTCCATCTTATTAGCCAGGGCCGTATCAATGTCCCACCTAACCGCCCTTTTATCCTTCCCTTGGTCCGATCGATTTTTCCGCCCCTGCCAATTCATCCGTGTCCGCGTCCCGAGAGAAAAAAAAAAGCGTGATGTGAAAAGCCTCCTGGTTCCTTGCGGCACTCCTTTATTAAATCCCTTCACAATAAGCGGAGGCTTTCGACGTCCGCGGGGTGTCGTAACTCAAGTCTAAATATAAGAAAGCAACGAGAAAAGGTAAGTCGAGAATAGGTATGGTGTTATAGGCGGAGCAAGTCTATGTGTCGGAGTCTTCGTTGGGCAAGGTTTTCGATTCCATAGTATCCCATGACTCCTCAAGTTGCAAGCTGTACGTGAATGTGTTAGCTCAAAGACCGTGATTATTTCCGTCAAAACGAACTACTTACCGGGTCCTCTTCACGAGCTTGATACCCTTCTTCTTCGCAAAAGCGAGAAACCGCTTCTTAGTGCGCTCTCGCTTGAAGTAAGCAAGGACGTTACCGCGCTTCTCCTCTTTGATATCCACCAGAATCTTCTGGCTATCTGGTCCGTACTGGATCTCGTTTATCTCCTCTAGTGACAAGTCGAAGTTGATCGGCTTCTGGTAGAAGCCCCAGGTTACCTTCGGATGTACGTCCCGCAGGACTTGGTGCTCGAATATCCCCTTATCCTGCTTCCAAGTCCAGTACTGGGTGACTTCTGTGCTGGTAGTCAACGCATGCGTCTTGATCTGATACACTCTCCAGTCGAGGTGCATTATTCGCCCGGCGGAGAATGAGTCGGTCGACGTCCAACCGCTATAATCGAGATCATCCTCTTCAGGTTCCTGCTTGGGAGGCACAGGTGCAGGTGCGGGCACGGGCACGGACGTGGACTCTATACGCTGGCGTTTTTGCATACGAGGCGTAACTGGCTCCAAGTATTCTCCTTGCGGCTGGTCAAGTCCTGCCTTCTGAATATCCTCCGCACTTGGCGCATCGTCGGGGTCCACTTGACCAATTGATCGCCGGCCCTTACGCCGGACAGAACCCGCTTCTTGCTTCATCTTCCTGGCCGCTGCCCTTTCCGGGTTCTTCTCATTTAGCTTATATCCGGACGGCCTTCCTATATTACCAAAGCCGTGCTTTTCTCGCAGAAGTTTCAAGTTGGCGTCGTGGTACAAGTCGTGGGTGATCCTGGAGAGGTTGAACTTATCTCCCTGGGCCTCTGCGATATCGCACATGCGCTGACGTAGCCACTCGAGAGGAGTCATGTCGAGGTCGAACTTCTTGAGCTCCTCATGTACGTTAACTAACCGAAACATCGTATCGTAGTTGATGAATGTCTTGTAGAATTTATTCATCATTTCCTTGCCCACAAACTGGTACGGATGCCACTGCTCGTTCCTAAGGAAGTCGACGACGGCCTGACCTCTATTGACTTGACGATTAGCGAGGAAAATCGTGTGGCGTATAGCGTCGGGCGTCTGCTTGAGCTGTTCCAGCTTCTCCTTCCATTTGTCTAGCTGGGGCTGGATAATCCCCTCCAAGGATTCCCACTCAGGGTCCCAGTAAGGGTGGGTCATGTCAATTCGCCCGAGAGGAATCCCGGCGAACATCGGCGGTTCGGTCACGACGTTGCCATCATCCTTGATGGCTAGCCTCTCACGAGTGATTTCTCGAGCATCGGTGGCCGTCGGTGTTGAGCGATCCGCTGGAGGTAAGGAGCCCTTTGCGCTAGGTAGAGATTTTCGACCGGATGGCGACTTAGTCTTCGTCTCGCTAGCTGATTCGGATCCGGCTACACAAGTGAGATTAGCCCAGCTGTAAATACAGAACATAAGGCGAAGGGGGGGACTCACGTGGCTTCCCGTTGGGTGAACGGGCCGCTGCTGGAAAACTAGGCAAGCTATGTCGCTGCTTTGGCTTGAGAGGCCTGTCCTTAGTACGACCAGTTGGGTAACCCTCCGCAGCATTCATCTCCATTTCATTAGACACGCCGTTCGAAGCCACACCGTTAGTTGGGCCAGGTCGGACGCGGTTACCACCATTACGTAGGGGCATAACCCTGCCGTTAATGGGCTCTGAGTCGTCCACGGGGTTGTGGTATATACTGCTCAGCAAATTTCCCGGGTCCGCCGGGGGCTCTTCTTCCTCCTCTCGTCGACCGCGTCGTCGCGTACCGTTAATACTTGTCCAACCTGCACCGTTCGTTTGTGATGGCGCCTCACGGTTGGACTGTCGACGACCGCTGCTGCTACTCTTAGGTCTCGCATTCTCTTTCGATGCCGAGTCCTCGCGTGCGCGTATAAACCACTCTTCCTGCATCCGATCCTCCTTTAGACGCTGCTCCCTAATATGATGCTCGTTCTCCTCGAAATCATGCACTAGTTGTTCCTGCTTCTTTTCATGTTGTTGGATCTCATCCGCGAGGATCAGCAGTTCGCGCTGGAGTTGAGTTTGCGAATCGTACAACCGAACGAGATTAGTTCTCAGACCATCTTGATGAGCGGTGTATTCAGATTTGCGTATGTTGTCTTCTTGGGCTCTATTGCGTTTGGTCGTTTCCCAGTAACTTCTCTCCATTTCATCCAAGTCCTGTCGGCCGGACGGCTCCTTCTTGGCGGACATAACGCCAGTTCAATGCGTGTCCGCCCAATCACCAACGTAAATTTTTTTTTTCCTACGATGTGTTAGTAAGTATTGCCACTCAAGTCTTGATTATCTATCAATGAACTTGAAAGCTTAAATGTAACATAAGATGTAAATGGTAGCGAGGGTGCATACCCGGCAACTGCGAGCTAGAGCACGGACAGATGTAGGCCGGATACCTGATAGTGTGCGTTGGAAGGTTTGGTGCATATGAATCTTTGTGTATGAAGAGGATGAATGAAGCAAGAAAAGAATGGAAGTATGGAAATAGCAAGGAAAGAACGAGAAGAGTAAATGGGTAAGAAAAGTGAGATGATGAAGTAAGGCGAGACGAGGCGTCTATAATAGAGGACGGTATAGTCGATGTGGGGATGCGGGTCATATTATGATGATATGTATATGGAAGGGAGAGTATGTAACAGGTACGAGTGCATTAAGAAAATACATATTCATGTAATTATACTTACCAGTCTAGGATAAGGTGAATTTATTTAGACTTGAATGAATAAAAAAAGGTCGGTGACTAGATTAGTCGACTCATGGACCGGCGAGAATAGATGTCTTAGCTTGGTAGCTTCTGCTAATAAGAACTGGGTATGGTTAGACAGATGCAGATGCAAATGCAAGCTCGAGCAAAAGTGAAGAAAGTTGTGATAGGTATAGGAAATGGATTCGAGATTGCAAATAGAAAGATTAAATGAAACCGGTCAAGTAATCGGTAATCTGTAATCTTTGCAAGGTGCCTAGGTGCACTGTAGGCATATCATCATTGTTGCTAAGTGCAGGGACTGTGTTGTGATGTTGAAGCGCAGTGCGGGTAGTAAATTATAAATTATACGAAAAAGGCAATTAATATTGGTTACCTGGGCAGGTGCTTGGAGTGCTCGAGATGACTGCCGGCTACTGCCACCCAAACTACTAGGTAGCTGATTAGTTCGTATAGGGAAAAAAAGTGGTGAACGAATAAATAGGAGGCGCATTGGGCAAGTGCTAGATTAAAAAAAGGGGAATTCATGCAAATAGTAAAGGACCAAAGGTAGAAGGCACTGGGCAGCTAGGCGAATATCTTAGATATGCAAGTACCTAGGTACTGTGTAGTAGTATACCACAGTCCGGTGACGATGATAATAGTCGTAACCCATTAGAAAATAATAGAATAAATGGAAATAGTAAGAAAATAATAAAAAGGGGTGGGTGGCCGGATCGAGACACCAAATAAAACTGATGTGCAGGAGGTAAATGTGACTGATATACGTGTTCGATGAGATATAATAAAACACTTGCCTATAGAAGACTCAGTAAGATGAAGCGCTAGGTTAGGAAATTATTGATGACCAGCCTCCAAGTGACTAATCGGATCGCCAAAAGTGCCTCTCCCTCGGATTCGGGCGTTGGAAGCACTTGCAACTCTGTAACTTTGTTGGAAGCTTTGGATATGTAGGTACTTACTCGAGAAGGATCGGCGGCAACGGTAACGGTAATAACAACATCCATTACTTCGAAGTATTCGCGAGAAAACAGCAACAACTGAGCAACAGGGCAACAGCAAGAAAAGGGGAAACGAGAAGTCGACGAAAATGCGTGATGTAAACCCCTTGGGAATACGGGGAAAGCAAAACACAGCTAGTGTTCCTGTGTAAGCATACTTACTATATTTGGACGTATGCAATAGGTAAATGCGTATAAGATATCTGGGGATACGTAGCACGCGGATCGTGGTTGGAGGATGCAAGAGTGAGAAGTAGTATACTACTAGGGAGGTGGAATAGAATTGTAAGATAGGTAAGTAGTATGCATGTATGTTGGATGCAGATGTTATAGTCCAAAGTCAAGGGATAGGATAGAATAGAATAAAGAATAATGTGATGTTCCACCTTACCTTTAGAGTTAGCAAATCGGTAGATACTGATCAGTAGTCACAGTAGTAGTAGCTAGTAGCATGTAATAGTCGATTAAGGTGGTGATGGTGGGTAATCCCTATCGTTGGAATCGGGTCGCCGGTACCGAGAAAAAGGGTGAGTGTTTAATTAGGTATTCGTATGCCAGGCGAATCGAATAGTCTTAGTTGGTCCGATCCAGTCCAATAGTCGGAATCAGATGCGGTCGATCTCTCCAAGTTTGGTTCCCCGTTTCGACCAGGCCTGTCGATGCGGCTCCCATTTACAGGGTCCCGGTACTGTAAGGAATAAAATAAAAAAACACTCGTTGACGTACGGGTATTCGGCGGTAGCTGTAATGGAATCAACCTGCAGAATCAACCTAATAAAGAGGTAGGTACGAAAACTGTCTGTTCGGTGGCGACGATGCTGATGATGCTTAGCCTCGAAAAAAAGGCTTTTATTTCCCCCTTAGCCGAGATGTTTCTGTTTTAGGAGGTTTATTGCGTTTTGCGCCCTTGTTGGGAGTAGCGTGTTCTTTTTTATTGATGACGACGATGGCAGTTCAAATGCCTGTAATGCCTGTAAATGCCCTGCAATGCTTGTAGGTGATAGCGCGTTGGAGAAGCGCGCCGGGGTACGTTGGGGACCTGAATTGTGGTCTTGGCAAGGTATATATAGGTGTACGTAGCTATAAGAGGAAAAGAGGGAAAGGGAGAAAAAAAAAGTGACGAGTTCGAAACGAGCTCGAGTTCTCAAGTAGCAAATTTGTCGAATTATAGGTCCTTCTAGGTTAAGTTGAATGCGCAATCATACGGGAAATATGGAAGACATGGAAGGCAGGGAGACATGGGTCGCTATCCACTAGCGTCGATGGCATAGAATAATAGCCGGCCAGATCTTGTTTAGACTGGGTTCCAAGGTTGTGTCTGGCTGTTTGGCTGTCTGGCTGTCTGGCTATTATCTATCGAATAGCGAATAGCGAAGAACGAATAGCACCTAGTAGACCTAGCAAAGAATCACGCGTGTAGGTGAATGTGGACATGCGCAAGCGAATGACTCGAGGAATGACTGGTAAATAGCATTAAGAGGTTAAAAAAAGGGTGCGTAGATGCAGAAAAAGTAGAAATAGGTAGGTTTTACATTTGAATGTTCCATAGAAACTTTTTTTTTCAATGGGCAGGTCGGGTGTAGGTGGATGTACATAGTATTATTAGTTACCTAGTAGGTAGGGCCTCCCCTATGTTGGTAGGTACTATGTAAATGTAAATGGTAAGTTCCAGGTTGGTTGGTGGTAATTGATGAGGTAGGCAACTACTACCTACCAGCCTACACTTTAATATTTGACTAGCCCTGCAGACCCTATAATGTATATTTACCTGGCTATAAGTAGCTGAGGGTACGTACACCTCCTTAGCTTCAAACATTAAATATCCAATATGTACATTTCAAATATTCCTACCAATTCTAATAAGTTGACTTTTCAAGGTTCCATCCTGATTTCAATTTTCTCATTAATGACATTATACATTTATTCTTGACCGTACATACCTAGTAGCTTAAGGCTATGTGGAATGAGTACTTACCGAGTATGCTTAAAATCAAACGTTGAGCATTGAATAGTTTCCATGGGTCTATCCCATCCCACATACATACTATCATCATGTGTCATTAACGGAACATTTATCCTAAAGATCAGGTACGTTCGCCCATACTTACCTAAATAATATAGTACAGCCTAGTAGTATGCGTGGTACTATGCGTACTACCTTCATAGTATAACCCTTTTCCTAATAGGATTGCAGGGATGGTATCATCTCTCTCATCCCAAGTTCCTTTTTATATATATTAGCATCAGATTTTCAATGGTTTTTACTTTTTCCAAAGGTACATACATCATCGATAGGCAAGGGGAAAGGCGGACAACGAATCAACAAGCCGATACCACCAATACTGCGACTTATTATTGGCGCGGTATGACACTATTTCTCTGACGTTTTAGGTAGAGGTTACCCATGCATTATTAGACTCGGGCCACGGGAGTACAGTAGTTTCTGTGTTGTGTGTTATGTGTTATGTGCTATGTGCTATGGATGGGGATGGGGATGGGGATGGGATGTGTTATGGATTAATGTCGATGTCGATGGAGTGTGTGTGAGTGTGTGCGCCCTGTGCTGGGTATGCTTGGGAGCTGTGTGTATGTGCATACCTACCTAGCTAAGAAAACATTAAACAAACAACCTACGGTACCAGGCCTGACCAGCCTACCCACGCACCCACGCAACCCACGCGTTGCCCGCAGATGCCAAGGTGTACTCCATCGAGTACATGATATGCAGGTACCTATCATACGTCGATTCTCGACTACCTGTACCCACTCGTCATCGAAGGAATAGTATACGAGTTACATGCTACATGTTACATGACACCGTTCGTATACCCTTACTACGCACCTGGCAAAATGCAAAGGACCCTAACAAGCCTGCTCATAGGATGAGAGAAGACATCCATCAGAGATGAAACTTACATACGATGACTAAGGCTAAAGGGAACCTTGGAAGCCTTACTGGCCTTACTAGTCCTGTCAGGACAGGGAAGTATCGTACCGTCATATCATGTCATCCATTCGAACACTGATGTTGGTCGTGTCAAATTGGAGAATAGTCAGACCCGAACTGACTATATGCATGATTCTTTGGGGGTGGAGGGTGAGCACTAACCTTAGAAGTATGTACGCTGTGCTAAATGATGTACTAGCTGTACTAGGTATTATCGAATTGGCCTGCTTATTACCTACCTAGTAGGTAGCTTATTAGCTTATTAGCTTCCTACCTCCATAACAGCTTCAATGTTATTAGCGTACTACCTGGTATGTACGGTATGTACTGGGTATTTTACACAAAGTACGTGTAATCCCGTTGACACGGAGTACGTATGTCCCCATACGTCTCATGGGAGGAGATAGTGAGGCGTGCAATTGGCAGGTGAAGTAGTACCTTGTAGTGTAGGACAAGAGGCGCTCTTCTTTTACGGAGATTTCGGGCAAGGGGGTTGGAGTGGCAGGTGGCAGAGTGGTCGCTTTTTTTCTTATCACGTTTAATAGCTGGAGCTGGAGATGATCCAATATTAATACACACGGGCGCATTATGCATCCAAGTTAGGGGGTGTCCTATACTAGGTAGGATGATATGTACCTACGTAAATAGTAGCCGGTACATCGATGTCCCATCTAAATCCATACTCCATCCATACTCCATCTATGGATATTCGCTAAATTCTTGTAAATACTCACATACGTAATAGTTCCTATACTTTATCAAGTACGAGTTTGGCATGTTTGGTTTGGTTTGGCTTGGTTCGGTCAAATGTTAAATTACAATGGTCATCGCTGCAGTTTAGTTGGTGGCCTCGTAACCGTTTTGCCTTTTGTTTTCTTCTTCTCGATTCTTTGCCTCTCAGCTACTCGCATCCAATACCAACTTACATCCTCCTACTTCCTACTTCAGCTACCTATCGCTCCCTTCCTATCGTCTCCCCTTGCGGCTTAGACCTCAAAGCCACCGCGCACGAGGGAGGCATACAAAGGTTGGTAATTAATTCCGCATAGGTATATACGCGCATAAACATATACAGTATGTACGCATCTTCTCATTTGCAGGTAGGATTTTGGAGGACGCGTTGGAAGTAACATGGAATGATATAAATAGAGAGTTCCGGTCTCACGAATCCAGAGTTGGTACCATCATTCATCCATTCATCGTCATACTCCGTACTCCCGTATCCGATCTAATCTATCAGACTTGGCAAACTAAATGTTCCAAGGTTCAATTTGAATGTTATCATTATCACAATCATCACAATAATCATAGTTATTACCTAGTACAGGTATTCATTTGTTTTTATTTATAATAGCCTACGTATACTATATACCTCTTACTAAATATGTATACATACTATGTCTATGCCTATGCCCTGCCCAACTCTGAGTCCTTTCTCCTTTACGTGTACATTTCATATTCCCATCCGTAGGTACATGCGTGCTCAGGCAGTTCAGGTAGAGCACTACATAGGCGTCCTACCTATTTAGGTAGGATTATATCACCATCCCTGTTAGGTTCGTTCTTAGGACTATTCCGCTATCCGAGGTCCCGCGAATAAGACGGCTACATGTATTCGTCAAATTTTCAGTTCTCGGTATTCAATCTACATTATGTAACCTCATAAAATCCATTAGAAAATGCGAGCATGATATTCTCCACCCTCCATGTACCGAACTAGCCATGATTAATCTCTTCCAAATATTTAACTACGGAAATATAAATGTATATAGGAGGCGAGCAAGCATGACCGAAGTAGTAGGTGTGGACGGGTGGGTTTCTATACTTGGCGTCATACGGTAGAAAGGCCACAGCCTACAGGGAAGAAGCCAATTAATATAATCAACCACGTCGTACCAGCCATCAGCAAGGTAGCTACTGGATACTAGCTGGGAAAGGAACGGCGAAACAACACGTGCAGCGGCTGCAAGTTTCATCGAATTCTATACACCTAGGCAGCCTTCAGCGATATACAAGTTTACACCTCTAACCACCCTCTACGCAGCCTCGTCACATCATCACCCAACCTTTGTATTCTTAGGTATATACTTATGCACATTTACCAGTACTGCGGCTTGACGTAGTCGGCGAATGTCTTGGGCTCCTCATAACCGTGGTGGTCGTGGTGGTGGCCGTGTCCGTCATCTTGAGGACCAACGTATTCCATCTTGTAGACACTGCCGCACTCGGGGCATCGCTCCATCGGTCGCTCACGGGACATCTATATGTATATATTGTTAGTTAAGCCTCCCTCAGCCATGGTTACGCGTTTGCGCATGCCAATAGAGAAAATCTGCGTATGTAGCAAGGCTAGGATAGAAAAAGGGAGAAAACATACGCCGAGCCAGGTGACGATGTGAGAGTCGGCAGGGAAACCAGTGCAACCGGCGTACTGCTCGTCACCAGCAGACTTAACTAGAATTGGGTCGCTGACAGTTCCTAAAATACATTATCAGCCGGATTTACCTTCCATGGCTGACAAGGTTAGTTCCGCACCTAACCGCGAAGCATCGAGGGGTCGCATATCGAAGATATCTACGCCCTCTATCTTGCCGAGAATTTCCAATCGCTCCAGACCTGTCGACTGCTCGAGATCGGTAGGGACGGTACCGGGCGCAGCACCGGGTCCGATAAGGTCATCTTCGCTCTTGATTTCTATATATCGCGAAGGCCAAAGTCAACAAAATTTGTCCACGCCATATAGCTCATATAAAATTCAATTGAGCCCAATTGGATCATACCGTTGAAGGTCTTAATTTTTTTGGGAGTGCTAGCAGAAGCTTCGACGTTCTTCGCATCGCCTAAAGGTGCAAAATATCAGCTTCGTCCATACTAATCGGTCTATCGTACGATGCGTCTTCGGTTATGACTTGGGATCGGTATCTCTTACGGCGGATGGCTGAGACGGCAAAAGTTCGTCGAACTGCGGGGGATACGGCGGCCCGACGGGCGACGGCCACTGCTGTGCGTTGCAGGAACATGGCGTAGGCTATTAGGAGCGGAGAGTCGAATTATTCGGCGAGTGGTGTCGAGGTCGGTGATTGTGGATGGTGACGTTTTGTGATTGTAAATTGTTAAATTGGAGGTTTAGAAAAGAGGGATTTGCGAGTGGTCTGATTTGATGATTGTACCGCTGTACCGAACCGAAAGCTTGGACTTGCTGCTCCTGGCACCCGACTGCCAAGGTCCTTTCCCTATTCGGGATCATAGACGAACCATGTTCCCCACTATATCGACCATACACACTGCAGTGCTAGATGCCATATCGATCATATCGTTAGTCATCAATTTTTTAAGTTGCAACTTGGAACTCTAAATCACATGATCTCTGTACGACTGTATTAGAATGGATTTGGTGTGACAGTCAACTTATTGGGACGATGGTAGTATTTAAGAGTCTCCACATTTCAATCTCAAGCAAGTTGAAGTAACCCCAAACTTTCGAAGATGAATTGACCATATCACACTGCATTCTCACCTGTTTTCTACATAATCTATGCACGAGTATATGCGCTGGGGGGGAGCATATGCCTCATACGCGCAGCCTTCTCATCGATGATTTTTACATGTTCGATCGCATACTTATCGGCATAAATCTAGACTACGGCAATACCGATGGTCTAGACTATAGCCATAGGCATATATCTCATGGGTCTCTTGAATCGCATGGGTGCTTACGGATGCCTCGATGAGAAAAGAGGCATGTGCATCCAATACATAGGTCTTCTGACTTGATGTTAGTTGCCTACTCCTGCTCTCGCCCTCCCACCTTCCGGGTTACAGAAGACAACACAACGTGGCGCATACATGGCTACTACATGACTGCCTTATGCATGTCCTACTAAGCTCCTCAACGGCAAGCTGCCAAGCTAGTGGTGATGCGTCGCAAGCGACTACCTATGTGAGACAACCTTGATTCATATTAACGAAGATAGCGACAGAAGAAATTGAAGAATATTCGACGAACATCACGGGAAATTCATTACAATAACACCAAGAATGTCGAGAGTGGTGTCCTGTATGAAACAATCACACCCATCCTCTACATTTATAAGACGGCAGGATCAAGCAATGCTCGAAATTAATCTGACAGCCAGATACATATGTGACATCTGATAGGAATGGTCCTCTACCTCATGTATGTACGCCGATACAACCAGATCCGTGTACCAATAACGAGTCACCTCTCTTGTCTATCCGGAAGTCTACTAAACAGAGACCGAAATCGCACTCTCATGCGTACGCGCCATATCCGCTCAAGCCCAAGCTCAAGGTTGTTCTCCCTTCCTGAACTGGAAAGCCTCGAGGACCGCCTGCCGTTGTTCATGAAACGTGTACTTGAATTTGACATCGCCACACTGTCCACTCCGAGCCTCTTCTTCGGTAACCCACAAGAACGCCTGGTGCTCGTTCGGGTCTAATTTCACATCATACCCATCCACCTCAACTAGGAAGGAATACTTGCACATGCGCCAGGTTCCCCTAATGAAGAATTCAGTTCCTTCGCCAATGAGAGGTCCGATAAAGCTAGCGCGTAACCCGCTTTCCTCCCAAAGCTCGCGGGCTACGCCATGCAGCAGAGACTCGTCTTCGTAGTCGCATGCTCCTCCTGGTATCTCCCATAGCGACGGCAGCGAATCATGCGCCGCGCGCTGGACGAGGAGCAGTTTTCCTTCGGGGTTGAAGACGAAGGCACCGACAGCTATGCCTTTGAATTTTGGGTTGGCGATTAGGTAGTCTCGCATGGAAAGATTGTATATTGCCGATGAAGGTGAGAAAGTGAAGGTTGTTGGAGCCGATGGTGCGGATCCCGCGGGTGCTCCTATCAGTACAACCATTGTAACCAGTTAATACGGTATGCGACAAAATGCTTCGTGGTAAACTTGGGGTCTAATGAACGGCGGGGGAATCCGTTCCTTGGGGATATATAATCTCCATTGGCAATCATGTTGGTCTAATGCAAACATTAAGAGTGGTACTGGATGATTATATAGCATCCCGGGAAGGGGTCCAGACCCTGACCCGAATTGATCGCCTGTCATTGCCGTTACCGAAGAGGACCTAGATCGGGAGTACCGGGTTAGTAACTGATCCAAAATGACCAGTCAGAAGTTCAGACTATTCCCTTTACGTCCCTCCCCTCTCCTGTAACTTGCTTTGAGGCTGAACGAAGTGGACAAAAGGACGGAAGCCTCAGAGCTTCAATATCCACTTTATGCCCCCATACTTAGAAATGTCCATGTGATTGTGTCAAACATGGCGAAGTTCACGTCGTTAGCGTTGATATTTTGTCCAACAGTCTCAGGCAACTGCGATTGAAATTGTAGCAACCCCAATCTCAACAGGCCGAAGAGACCCACTGGATGATGCTAGTTTCAAGGACACCATAGAGATCACGAAAGACACGAATGTCACTTGGAAGAACCTTGTTTTGAAGAAATTCATCGATTGCCGTGCCTGTCTTACTCATGCAGCTTATGTTAGACGCTCTCTCCCATCATTGAAGAACTTTTGCGCCAGGGCACGTGAGATGTTGGTTTTCAGGTTGAGATTTTAGTCGGCTAGAGCGGAGCTATCAAAAGTCGTTTGCGCCTCTAACGCCCCCAATATGTAACCACGTTAGCAGGGGTCGTGCCGTGCGTAGATGGTGGTGAGGTAAAATCGAGTTACTCCGCGCGTACAGTTTCTATCCCTTAGCATATAAGTGCTAGGTAGTGCTAGGTAGTGCTATTGAAATCAATGGAGAACCTTGAATGAGATGACAGGATTAAATTCCTTGTTTGATGATGTCATGATATACGTAGGCGTTCGAAGATATACCTAAGATTTATCATTGATGCAGAAGGGACAAACTTCAATGATAATTGACCCCGGTGAATCATATAAAGTTAAGGTAACCGGCATCAACCGGGTAGGGACTTAGACAATATACCTCAGTACACCCATAGACATTTTGTTAGTGGTCGGGTTACCTCTGGAAGGTGGCCCCTCCGTTACTTCTTCACAAACGCCAAAACGCCATAGCGCCATAACGCCAACATCAAAAGGCCTATCTTTCCCCGGATTATAATTCCAATAGTTCTTCTTCTCCAAGATCCCCTCCAAGAAAAACAACTAAACCAGCAACCCTCCCCGAATCTTACGGAGGTCGCCGATTAAGACGCCACGTATTATATGTTCACTCATAATGTCTATCTCGCATACAGGCGGAATACGCAACAAATGATATGTTAGATAGCTTACACTCTAACAAAAATATCATATCATTGATTCTTCAGGGATATACCAATAGTTTCTCAGGTCCAGGGCACTATCGAAGAGACGACTGAGTTAGGTCCCTTTTCTATGTCTAATCTCGTTACGAAACACGACGTATCCGAGTATCGATCCTAGATCCGAATGACCTGAAGAGAGATATGGGAAGCTGATCGGAAGTCCGAACTCGCAAAGACCGAGAATGAAGACGCCGTTGAAGAAGACCGCGGATTCGATTGAAGGCACACGATATATCTCAGCTATTCCATAGAAACGACATACGAAAGCCAGGTAAAGGGTAGACCAGTCTATTCACGGACCACGTAATAATTCCCGAAGGATTCTCAGCCTGAACGAGTTTGCTGGCGTTATTATCGAATTGGCCGCGCAGAAGCTCCGGACAAACGCTCAGCAGGAGATCCTACCCCATCATGTCTTTCAGATTCCGTGCATCGCCGATTTCCTAACAATTCCCTATGGTTGGTCTATTTCCAGGTTAAAGGACCATATCCCAGACGCACCAATGCAATAATTTCGACATAGGCGAGATGTCGGCTTGTCTCTAGACCGGAGAACAATTGAGGGTGCGGTGACGGGTTTCCAGAATCGGTAGACCTGGGCATTCGAGGCGGGCGCCATGCATCCATGTGCTATCAATCTCCACGGATAGGCAAGCTTATTCACAACACTGGCCAAGGATGTCATCGCTCACTGGCTGAGATCCAGTTCGCATGTGTCTGAATTGACGGAAGTTCGCTCATCGCGTTTCCCTATAATCAATCCCAGCGGTCTGTGGTGGTATTCACTCTTCATATCACGTGAATACGGTCGATTAGACAACGAATATGCATTTTCGCTTAGGTATCGATTTGCGAACTATTGACCGTTATCGAAGTTGCTACGAAAATCGGTGATGGATAAAGGCGCTCTCCCATACTCGAATGGGCACAAGCCACTCAACGCCAATCTGAAACCTAAAGGCCAATTGCCAGAGAGCCTGCAATAGCCACATTAACACTTTTCAGGTGGGACGAATAATACCTACCTGAGAATAATAATGTGTGAATTCCGGACGCCGACAGATCCATTTTGGCGCCATATTTACCGAGACATTATCAAGAGGTCCAATTAGAAGACACAATATGAACTAGATCAGGTGAGTAAAACAAACTGGGTCCGACACCAGTGCTCTATGTAGAGCGCAAG
Organism: Annulohypoxylon moriforme; assembly: GCA_022695765.1. Taxonomy (NCBI): domain Eukaryota; kingdom Fungi; phylum Ascomycota; class Sordariomycetes; order Xylariales; family Hypoxylaceae; genus Annulohypoxylon; species Annulohypoxylon moriforme. The sequence goes on along the minus strand of MU403122.1, from coordinate 183,105 downwards.
GCAGAACGCAATTCCCTCTCATGGAAGATAAATGTTGAGTACATAGGTGGGGAATTAATCGTCACGGAGCGGAAGAGGTTATTAAAGCTGTGGACTCCGGGCCGATCATCGTCGTTAGACACGAGATCTGCGTACCGATGAATCTATCCGAGGATGCGATGCCTTCTGTCGATCAATACATATCCGTCCGCTCCTCCAATTCCGAATGGATTGAATTTTACGATGATAGGACTAGACTCGTACATTCTATTGTCCCTATATTAGGTAACGTGGGGTCCTTCTGCATCTGAGACATGACGGACAGGTTGAGACGAACCGACGTACCCACGAAGCGGAAACACGTGTGGAATGTCTCCAATTGGTGCTAAACGAAGCCCTCCCCGAGCTGTAGAATATCAGGGCTATGATAAGTAGAATAGGTAAGCTATTCCCCTATACTGATCGAACTTACTAGTTACCCTCGATACGCATGAGTTTTGATTTATCAGAGAAACACCCCCAGGCTCAATATGGTCTGCGTAAATGCGTACACAAAAAAGCCCAAGAAATAGAACGACTCAACTAACGTGAAGCGGATAAAACTTGCCCTATTCGAGATCTTGGCAAATTCTCGTATTGTGGCTCGTGCCACCCCCTTTGAACCGACAGACCCCTGCGAATTCGCGATTTTGTCTTAGGTTTTAGCTGGCCTAGCTGGCTAAAGAAAACGTGGAGTTCCTGTCGGATTTCATACATGAACGAAACCATGAAGATTCAGTATGATCAACCTCAAGCATACCCTTTTACCGTTCGATAAACATGCTATATTAGAGCAAAGTCTAGTAGGTGCCCTGTGTTCTCTAATTGAAGGCTTTCAACGATGCTCTAATCAACAAAAACGAAGTTATTCTTAGCTGTAAGTCGAATACGACTCAAGGTCGTCGTTGAAACGGGGTTACCTCACGTATGCAGTAACATATGTTATAGAGGATGCCTCAAGTCGCACTGAAACGCCATTGTTAATTAAAGAGACACCGACCCAATATGCCCAGCTGCCCAGCTGCCTAGGGTTTTACTGGGGGTTACTATTGGCGATGCCTAGAGCCGCAACAAGTTCGAACCCCTGCGCCATACCCTATGAGGATCTCGGCAATGGGTAGCTTACCTCTCACCCTCACCGGGGTGTCTTGGAGCTGGCGATATTCTCCAATTGAATCCTCGTCAACCTTCCTTGTGATCTTCCATTCACTTTCTTAGTTTGCTTGTCACTTCTTCTCGGCCGTGGTTCATTGCTACGGCGTTCTTTTCTCTCTTTCTTTTCATTTGGTATCCGACCGGTCGGCTCGGCGATTTTATTCGTTTCTTAATTCTCATTTATATTGTTTCCGGCCGTATTCCGAATTTTTTGACCAGTTGTCACGCTGTCCTTCGTTTCTTCTCACCGATATCCTAGAAGGATCTTTTTTTATCGTTCATTCATTCATCGGCTTAGACCATCGGGTAGACCAGGACGAATAGGAAAATAGACGAAGCTGCTGGATCAGCGACAGATCATCCAGCAGCGGTATTCCTTAAGACGAAGTTTGAATTCCGTCTATAATTTCTACGTCGTAGTGAATCCATGCAGGGACGTAGACGGTAGCCCTATCAGCTCCCACCCTGCCAGAGATGGCAGTCCGACTCATCTTATTCCTTCACTTAATAATAGGAGCTTTTTGCCATGCCTCTTCCCTCGAACGCCGGACTGACCTCTACGTCAAGTTACCTGTCGTACACTCTACGAACAAGAAGGTATTCTCAGACTTCGGGGACAGGCGAGCAATAACCACCGTGCCGCTGGCCAATCGATCTGATGTAGCATATTATGCGCAACGTTCGTAATCCTTCTTATTTAATATCGCTTATTAAGTCTTTTGCTAAAGTGTGACAGTCGACATTGGCACGCCGGCACAGCAGGTTTATGTTCAATTAGATACAGGCTCGTTCGAACTTTGGGTAAATCCCGACTGCTCAGATCTTCAGGGCTCTGCGGATATCAAATTTTGTCAGGCAGTAGGGCATTATACACCGTCGGCCTCATCTAGCGCCAATCAAATGACTGGTACGAAGACGTTACGATATGGAATCGGTAGCGCTCAGATCCAGTATGTCGCGGATGATATAGGTCTCACGGGCACGAGTGAGTCTCACCTAATCCCACTGCGACAATGACCCGAATCTAACCTTTGATCAGATTCTAAATTGAAAGCGGTTCAGTTCGGGGTTGCTATGGATACCGTTGATGAATTTGCTGGTATCTTAGGAATTGGTCACGGAATCAACGTCACGACCAACTACAACAACTTCATAGACGAGTTAGCGGCACAAGGGGTGACGGGAACGAAGGCGTTTAGCTTGGCGCTCGGCAGTAAGGATGAGCAAGAGGGCGTTGTCATCTTCGGTGGACTAGATACCGGCAAGTTCACTGGTACCCTTCAAACATTACCGATCATTCCCGCCTCGCAATCGCCAGATAAGGTTCCGAGGTACTGGGTGAATATGACATCCTTAAGCCTCACCCCACCGAGCGGACAGAACAAGGTGTACGAGAACACGACGATGGCGGTCTTCCTAGACAGCGGTGCTACCCTCACTCTACTGCCGACCAAGCTAGCGAATGCGATCGCGGCGGATTTCGGCGCCGACGCCACAGACGCCAACGGATTCTACCCGGTTGACTGCTCTCTCAACGATCTGCAGGGCAGCCTCAACTTCGCGTTTAACGGCGTCATGATTAAAGTGCCGTATAACGAACTCGTCAGAGAACTCGCAACAGGTTTTGGAACGCAGTGCTTTTTGGGAATCAGCCCGAGCGATGACTTCACGCTGCTCGGGGATACCATGTTGCGCTCTGCTTATGGTGAGTTCGGACCTGCCTACTTTCATATATATCCCTCAATCATTTAAGGAGATGTCATCCTTATTTGAACGATAAATGGGAAATATTAAATATGAAATGTCAACTAACAAAACTTATCTAGCCGTCTTCGACCAAACCAACAACGCGATACACCTGGCCCAATACGTCAACTGCGGCACGAACGAGATGGAGATCACGCCACAAACGAACATGACAGCTATTAAAGGTGACTGCGCAGCACCGGCGGCCAAGAACGCGGCGACGAGTTCGGCGGGCGGAACTGCTACGGCGACGGGGACCGGGGCTGCGAAGACGACGGGTGTTATTACTGCGACGAGCGGGGCGGACGGGTCGGCTGCGGCGGATTCGTTGGGTGCGAGGGATCGGGTGACGTGGGGGATCGGGTTGGGGGTGATGGTGCTTTGGGGGGCTGTGGCTGTGGGGGGTTTGCTTTGAGATTACCTTGGGATCTAAGCGAGCGAGCGAGCGATGTTTGTTTTTAGAAAGCGAGAAAGAAAGAGTCTTTGGAAGTTTGATGAATTTGAATGAACCATTTTCATTTGCGGAGTTTGCTTCGTGGCGGTGGATATGAAATGATATGAAGTGTGAGATGTGAATTGAGAGATTACCGGTATGGCAAGACGTTATGTTTAGGTTCCACGATACCGACGTGACTCATGAATGAGCGATAGACGGACGGAGAAAGTCTTGCGAATCGATGTCTTGAATATTGTTATCCATGACTATTTTGTTGGTTGCGCTAATGCTCAAGGACATTTCGGGTTTTGGCGGAGGTGATGTTACGTTTTATTGAGTGATGCCCATTCGGGTAGGTGCCTAGTAGGTAACTTGGGCGTTACGAAGACTTTGACATTCTTTCCAGTTTCTATAACGGGCGCATTCGTCTATTCTAAGAAAGGCTATAGACGAAATGGTACAGATGATATAACCCGAGCAGCCCGAGCAGCCCGAGCAGCCTCGGCTCGGTGAACAGTAAAATATTGAACTCGTCAGATTTTGAGTATGTGCGTTTGGTCAAAAGGGGCTGGTGGTCACTTTGTAGGACCAACGTTTGTTTGGAATTGTACAGCTTCGCAACCAACACCAGGACATGAACCAATGAACGACCCATTCATCAACACAAAACAAAATAATCTGATAAAACAGTCGCTTATTTCTCAAATTGCCATTCTCCTATATCTCGTGTATTGACGGCTTAGTAGGCTATTCCGGTAATTCACCTGATTAAGTACATGCATCTTCTCATCGGCGCGCCAAATGTCGTATATCGACTCCATCCAATCTTCACCTAACTTCGGCTCGCCTTTACTTTGCTTATTCAGTTAATTGCTTACTGTATTATCTGGGTCCCGGGTGCTTCTGCCGGGGCTAGGGAGTCTTCCCTGCAAGTGACGGGATCTTGATCTAGTGTTGTTACACACGATCAGGTTGCTCGGCATGTGTAGGTAAGTGTTGCTGCTGTGCTACCGACGGAGCACGGCGAGTTTCTTCGCCGTTCGTGGCGGCTTTGGGGTTATTTTTTTGAGGGTGAGGTGGAGATTTACCCATCTCTTCGCCTGATATTGGTAGAGAAGCTTGAGTTGATAATCACCAAATAGTCAAATACACTGAAAATAGGATGACACAGTTCATCTTCACCCCAGCTAAACGGCGTCAAACGCTATAATTCATAAAGAATCTATGTACCTAGAGTGTAACACCGATGCAAAAATGGTGGTATCTTGAGAGAGTAAATACAACAACAACGACGATTATATATAGAAAAAATTTCACGCTCTGCGTAAAATACTTGGGTATCCCCTAACCTATGATTCTCCCTATGTAGTAATATGTATGCCATTGCCACAAAGACTGCCACCGCCCGAAGTATGTAACCCTCACCCGCTACCGCAAAACTACCTTGATTCCACCACGATCTCGTCGTTCTCCAGCAGCTTTTCGTCTATGATATCCATATCCACCTCCCCGTCTTCCTTTTCCCAGCGCCCCCGACTCGGCCACAAGCCCTCGAAGACTTGTGTCATGACTTCTCGCACGCGGCCGACTTCCTGTGCGCTTTCGGTCATCACGTCGTCGTTCAGACACCATTGGCCGAATACTTTGCCCCGCCGTATCGTGCGCTCTAGGAGCTCCGTCTCGGCTTGTTCGGCGTCCTTGACCATGACGAACTTCATGGCGTCGGTGTCGACGATGGTGTGTTGGTATTTCCTCAGGGCCTTGACGATGACTTCGCGGTCATGTGGTTTGGCTGCTTTGGGGGGTAGGAGTGGTTCTAATCCTCTAGGTTGTGAGGCGAGAAGGAATTTGATCAAGCAGTCACCGCATTGAGGGTGTTGGTACGAGAGTCGTGAGAAGATGTTTGAGGCGGTGAAGTCTGGGTTTCTTGTTGTAGAGTCGGATAGGGATGATGCGAATGAGTCTCCGAAGCATTTGTCCACATTGAAGTCGCTGCATTTTATGTTGCGGATTGTTTCTGGCCCATCTATTGATGTCCACAGAATATTTATATTTGCTTGAGGCGGTTGTAGTCCTGCTCTCTGGAGAATCTGCGGCAGTTTGTAGTACATCCGATCTCGATCCGGACTTTGCGCTGCCGGCTTGGACGGGTCTTTGCTGGCGAGTTGTCGCCAGCCGGGCTCTAGGGATTCTAAAATTTGTTGGCGTTCGGCCCAATCGAGGTACCCGTCCGAGTTCTTGTCGGAGCGGGACATGATGAAAGACCAGAGTAAGGCCTCTCGGAATCTCTCGATGGTGTAATGGAAACTAGCGAACCATGGGTAAATTTGGAATTTTGATTCCCCACGGAAGCGCTCGCAGGCGCCCTTGGCAGACGGTTGCGGGAAAGAAGCCATAGCTTCCTCCATCACTCTGCGGGAGACGGAGTGGGTAAAGTGAGCTTGAACGTGACGGTTTCGTTCACCGAACCGGTGGTTGAGGAGGTATGACGTATAATAAACAAATGGTTTCTCCCCAAACGAAGGTATTTGGTCTTTGCCGAGCTGCTTGACGTTATAATGGTCGGGCTTGAAACCCATGGTATGTCCGAATAAGGGCGAGTAGAAATCGGACGCAGCGTGCGGCATACCTAAGAACATATCATCCGATAATGCAACAAGCTGGTCTGTCGTAGATGGAGTCATGTATATTTGCGACTCGATGGAAAGGGAGTTGAAAGTAGGTAAGCATTCCTTTTCCTTCTCTCGGAAGAAGGATTCGTGGCTAAGGACTTGAACATGTTCGTTAGTGTTTTCGTCGTTCTTAAGCCATGTAGGCCGTTGAGGACGCATATTCCTGCCTTCCTTGTCGTAAGAGCCATTAGTAACCGAATTTACTAGCAGTTGGATTTTGTTGACGAAGCCCTGAGCGTAGACGTCGAGACTGCGAAGAGAATATTTCAACTCGTCCCAGTCGCGATATCGGTTAATGCTATGTTGCGATATCCACTTCCCTTCCCGGTCGTTGAGGGGAGACTCTAACTCATAGCTATGTCGAATATCTTTAAAGGCATCCTCGGTGCCGTTAACCCAGTTATAGACGAAGTCAATTTTTGGCTCGGCCAGCGGACCATGCTTATCGACATTAAAATGACCAGAAGAGAACCATTCGTCCTCCCACCCTTCTAGTTTAATATCTTTAACCGCTTCTTCGAATGATATTCGGATAACATCAGGCAGAACATGGTAAAGTGTATGCTCCTCCTTCGCCGGTTGAGGTTTTTGTTTTTCGTCCTCACCGCTGCCCTTTGTCATCACGACGGCACCACCACCGACCCATTGCGACGGTGTGCTCTCTAGCGCGGCATGGCGCATTAATTGGAAGGTCGTATAGCTCTGCCCATCTGACTCGACTGACTCCCACTTGTTTTCTATTAACACCCATATTAATGTTATGAAGATGGTAAAGCATAGTATCCTCCGTATGCGTCGTGATGTAAATGTCCCTTGCTCTATAGTAGGGGAGTTCGGGACTTTTATGAAAAGTCGAGGTAACATTCTTGGCGACAGCATGGCTTTGGAGTATTCGACTGGACTTGAGCTGAGACTCCGGCGAGGTATAGACAAGTTCTCGCCTGACCACACCATCCTGAAAAGAATGCCGCAGGATGTTCCGACTTGGCGTCCGTTCTTATCGTAAACGAGAGGTGCCAAAAATGATTCGTTTAAAGATGTCTCTTCCAGCGGCGGAAGGTAAAAGGATTTCCCTAATCAAGTATTTCAGATATCCCCGAAGGAACTCTGTGTCGTGAATGCGCAAAGCTAAATGAGTGGAATGACAACCGAGTTGCCGTAACGTAACGATCGTGAATCGCGTGCTCCGTTTCTCACATGTTCGGTCCGGATAACTACAGGGGGCGTCACCTTGAGAAAGCCAATCTCGACGTCGAAATGCTCATGACTGTTATCAGGTCGAGGGGGTATGGTCTCACGATGGTTGCATCTATCAACGAGAAAGAACTCTCATAAGCAGGTGGAAAACAGACCGAGCAAGCAGTATAGGAAACGGATCGACAGCACACGAGCACTTGCCTACTCAGACGGACCAGCCGCGGACTAACATTATCGATGTTTCCAATGTAGGTCTAACGTCCAATGTCGGCAGAGAAGCCCACATCCCTAAAATTTTACAAAACGGGAGGGCGGGCGAATCATCTTGGGATTCGGCAGAGAGGACCGGAGGGGACCTGCATTCTGCAAGGTCCATGGTAGGTAAAAAGTACCGAATTTGCATGGTGAAGATCCCAACTTCTGGGATAATAGAAAACGGCCTTCCAATCCAGGTTTACAGAGCTGCCAAGCAACTAGGTCGAAGTGGTGTATGCGCTCCCCCACGTCACGGCGTCATGAATGTGACGATAAGAAAAAAAAAAATACAAAGATCCAGGATTCAAGGGTACAAGGTTGTCTGTATTCGGAAGAGATGAAGGTCAGCTCGCCAATCAGAAGCTCGGACGCGCTCATATAACTGCATAGAATTGCCCCAGTCGGGCTATACTATGTAGCAATGCGTAGTGGTGAAATCAAATTTAGGAGACTCAGGAGAATGAGGAGCCTAAGGAGCCTAAGGAGAAGACATCGGGAGACACGCGAGATGTTAGGAGGCTTGGGTCCTGAGTAACGTACATACGAATCTGCATTACCTAACACAGACACAAACTAACCGTGATCCTCTGGGTCGATTTTGAGTCTTTTTGGAGTCATCGTGACTCTCGAATCTGGCTACTCACATCGCAAACTCTCACTTGAGCTCGTCATTCTGATACGTTATCAGACATTTTGTTAGTTTGAGTAGCTTGACTAGCTTGAGGTCCCTCGACGTCCGATGCGGCCTTCATCTCCTTCTCTTCTAGGGAATCGCACACGTGCCACCTTCAGCTTTCGTTTCGATTGAAGTCGCGTGCGGCGAAACCTTCTTCGAAAGACCTTCCATATGGGGCTATTGTGTTGTCCGATGGGGTGTTGCTATTTGATCAGACGCATAACTATCGCGAGCGACTAACGTTGTTGTAGAAGTGATCGGCTTTTGGGTAGTTTATCGACCGGGGGAGGAGTATAAAAGATTTAGGAGAGTGGAATGGGAATAAGACTGCATAGAGAAACAATTATCTGCACTATCTGCAGGGCTCACGAGCCTGCGACAACGCAACGGCTTGGCATGCAATACCACAACTCTTGGCACGACGTATGCTAAGCCTTTTCAGAGTTCTTACTTGCAGATCCGGTATTCCCGTCGCTTCTGATTGGCGGCTTGACGATATACCGCCTAAGCCCTGAATCTTAATCTTCCCGCGATCGACCTTGGCTTTCTACCAGTTAGGCGGTCCTCATTATCATGGTGTTGAGCGTGATGAAGCACTTGTGAGGATATCCTAGAAATATCCTAGAACCCTAGAATATCCTAAGATGGCGAATCCCCTAGATGCACTAGATCCCCTATCTTGAGGCCTTACAAGACAGGCCTTAAGCAAAGTAGGGCAGCATCCAATGTGACGTTCCTTTCCTGATCATGTTCGACAACAATAATGTTAGACAGTCGGAGGACTCGGGTTCGAGCATTTGAATCCTTCTGCTAGATATCCGATATCTCTACCAGATTAGAGTAGTAGATATTCAAGGTATCTTTGTTTTTTTTCTCTCTTTACCCCTTCACCGGCTTCGGTGAATGTTGCTTCGTCTCGATCTGGTCAGTTCTGTACACTCTTTCTATACCTAGTTGGTATCGCACTATCGCACACACCACTTTAGCAACTTTTGATCGAATCCCGCACTATTTGCAAGTAGATGCGGTAGTATAGCAGTCTTTAGTTTTGATCTGCCGCGCTTTGTTTAATAGATTTATTAGATAGTTTTGTTAGTCCCGTTGTGTGGATCTCGTCATTTCACTACAGGAGTCTTGGCTGAGTACCGGGATATGCGAACGGCTCGTCGAGATCTGTGCTATCATTACGATCATTACGTAGGTAAATCAAAAGCTTAACTTTGAATAGGAGGTGGATTTGCTAAAAGGAGGGACAGTGACACTTTCGCTCCTTATCGACTTTGAAATTCATAGGTCGACACACAGGGAGTGAGGTATCGGTTGGGTAACGTCGGCATCCACGATGTATCTGTCAGGTCGTCCCAATAGGGAGGATGAAGAATCCCTTCTCCCCAGTTCACCGACTGGAGATTTTGCTCGCACCAGTTCGCCGCCTGGATGGAGGAAGAATCTTCGGTCGTGTTCGCCGCGGGCGGCCTTATGGCGATCCCTTACTTTTCTGAAGCCAAGTTTCTTGGGGAGGCGATCGCCAACTTCCGATGCATCTGAGAAATCCGGCGCGCCGGCGAAGAAGCCATATGCGACCGAATATCTTGACGGCGTCCGCGGCGTCGCATCTTTGATTGTTTTCATTCTGCACTGGACTCACATTCCTTACCCCGCCGTTAACTCGGGATGGGGGTACAAGGACAACCGATCATTCTGGTTGTTACCATTCATCCGCCTCATCTACTCCGGAGCCGCCATGGTCTCCGTCTTCTTTGTCGTCTCCGGCTTCGTACTCTCTCATCGATTCATTCAGCGGATGCATCGCCGCGAGTACAATGAATTGTTCTCCGGTTTGACGTCGCTAACCTTCCGTCGGGCGATCCGATTATTCCTTCCGGCCTTCGCGTCTAGCACGCTGGCTTTCTTATGCGCGTGCGTTGGAATCGTCAACGTACCTAAGAAAGTGGACGGCAAACCATTCGAACACAGTCTGAATTCGTACCTGGAGTACCTCGACATGGAGTCCAACCCATGGGATTGGACCGCGGACTTTTCCGGATTCTATAACCCACAATTATGGTCCATCGCTGTCGAGTTCCGTGGTTCTATGGTTGTCTTCCTGCTACTCGTCGGGTTGGCAAAGACTCGAACCGCTGTTCGGTTAGCTGTCGAAGGAATCATCATGGCCCATTCCTTTGGCCACAGACGCTGGGACGTCGCCCTATTCATCGCCGGCATGATGTTGGCAGAACTTGAAGTCCTACTGAAGAAGCCGAAGAACCCGTCGGCAAGGAAGTTGGTTAATGCCCTGCTTATCCTTACGATGGTACTCGGCCTTTTCCTTTGCGGTTACCCTCGCGACCACAACACACAAACTCCTGGGTATATCTGGTCCAAGTATGTTTGGCCATTGACCGCTTATCGTCGGAGGTTCTGGTTGGCGATCGGCGCCATGTTATTCGTCGGACCTATGGTGTTTTTACCATCTATTCAATCTTTCTTCCTTACTCGGCCGGCTCGATATCTTGGTCGTATAAGCTTTGCACTTTACCTTGTTCACGGTCTTGGGAACCGAACAATTGGCAAGTGGCTGTTGAACACTTGCTGGGCTTATATAGGCAAGGAGGGGTACTGGCCCTATGCCACAAGTTTTGTCGTCTCTACAACGCTGTATTTTCCTATTGTTATATGGGCCTCCGATGTGTTTTGGAGGGGAGTCGATGTGCCTTCGACAAATTTTGCTAGATGGTTGGAGAAGAAATGTGCTGCACCTGAGGGTGTACGATAGAAGATTTGCCCAATGCATAATCTACTTCTTTTTGATACCTAGGGAGTTCCCATACTGTATATGAGCAACAATTCCAACATTTGAATGTTTACTACTGTCGCGTCTAATATTCGTGCTATTTCGTAGATGCCGGTCTTGAATGTGATGAATACAATCTGGGTTACCTAGGATGCACCGTAATTCATCTCTGTTGATGTGTTAATACCGTCGCTGATGAGCCTCCTCTTATATAATATTATACCGCTGCTTCTTTGATGTGAACTAAGACGTAGTACGAGGCGTATGTTGAAATTTTATTCTATATATATACACGACCTAAGATCTCGTGACCTTTTATTAAATAGCATATTAGATACAATATGGTAGTTTATAAATCATTAACAAGGTAGAACTCACGTCTCAAAAGGGATTTCCCCCTTATTCTAAACCGTAGCTCTTTTCTGTTAAGTAGAAAGTGATTCATGGAGTTACCGCTTTCGTCGCTCGTTCGTTCGTCTCAGATAGTTGACAAATGTGTACCATATGTCGACACCACTCTATCGGACGCTCATCAATGCAAGCATTTCAGTGAACTAAAGCCGTCGCTCCATCTAAGGCCACCCATAATAGCCACCATGCAGGCAAGCGCGACAAGCACGCTCGTGCCCCCATAAACGTACGCATGTCGTCTCCTCAAGGCAGTCAGCTCCGCGACCCAAGTCGACACCGTGGTCAAGCACCCGCAGAACCCATCTTCAATCCCCTGGAATACCTGGCAGCTGATCACACCGCCAACGGGGACGTGCGCGAGGTCCCACGCCATGCCAAGCACCATGGTGCCCAAGATGTTGACGGTGAAGGTGCCCAGTGGAAACGACGGCAGATACCCGTTCAGGTAAAGAGACGCATAGAATCGGCCAAGACAACCCAGCGGGGCGAAAACTAGCGCGAACGTGGCTCGACCGCGCCAGATCTCTGATGCTCCTTCGTTGACGAATCTGTCTGGTGGAAGTATTGATAAGAGGATGGCCCCGATCCACGAGCCCCATGCGAGGAAGACAGCGAATCGATCGAGGATTTTCCGCGTGAAATTGTAAGGAAGCGAAGGTGTGATCGGTTCTAGGGCTAAGGCAAGCTGAGCTCCAATGAGAAGACCAGCGATGGATAACGTGACAGTGGTAATGGCGACTGCTATGAGAGCCATAAATGAGTAACCGCCATTGCGAGGGATAGTAACTGGTCCAGTTGCCGGCGTGAGCAGATCGTTCGATAGAGCGAGGAAGATATCACGTATGAAGGATGAAAAAGACGTGAAAGAACCGCAAAATCCAGTGGCAAGTCCGATATAGAGCGGTATAGTCTTCTTGGTAGCCACGTGAGCCTTTTTCGCAGCAGCAAGATCGATAGCTACTCTATCGGAACTGGATTCTCCCGTCTCCTCATTGAGCTCGTACTCCTTCGCCCTCAGGAGTTGTAACTCGTATGTCGGCGTACCCCATTCGAAACGGAAGAGCATGCGGTCTTCCGCAAGAAATCCCAAAACCAGACTACCGGCAAAATTGGGCCACACAGAACTGAATGTGACAGGAGCGCCGGCATAGTTAGTGAGAGCTTGAAGTCCGAGCCGAGCAAGAGTACCAAATATGGCAAAGAGGATGAGATAGGAGACAGTGTAAATCTCAGTTGCTAATCTCGATACATGGTGTTCTGTCTTGGGCTCCTCCTCGGCTTTTTCTGGCTCTTCACCACTGCGCCGTTGAGCCTCCTGTTGAATGGAATATCGGCGCTCGAGTTCTCTGCCTTCCTCGAGAGAAGGACTTGGGCGCCAGCGACGTTCATCCCGGCTCGGGATAGGGGCTATTTCCTCTAGCTCCGGTACGTTTACGTAAGAATCGGGAATATCATAATTAGATTGTGATACGGATGACCGACGCCGTTGCCTCCGGGTTTCCAGTTGCTTCAATTCTTCGGCAGTAGGTGGCACATCGGGATCTAGACGATCGTCATTTTCGTCTACGTCATGAAGATTTCTGTACAACTCTGGCGCGTCGTAATCTGCCGAAGATGGACGCGAGGCGCTGTGGCGTCGTCTGGAGTTAGTAGAGCCATGCTGTGACACGGATTGGCGAGAATCACGGGATGTGGATAGAATGCTATCTCGGCGCACAGCATTTCGTTCGACACTTGGCTGTGAGGGATTTTTGGACTGATTGTCCTCCATCTCACCGTCTCTCCTCGACACGCGACAAGACTTATAGACTTTTGAGATGTTGGCTTTAATTAAAAAGACATCAAATCAAAAACACAAACAACCCTCCACGCCTATAACCAAAATGTTGAGAGCCCTAAGTTGAGCATCTAGTTGTGGAGATTAAAGTCTCAAAAGATGTTGTTTACACGACGCCATCGCCCGGAGTTGTAAGAATTAATTCTCCTCTTGGCAGGGATTTCCGGCCATTACACGGGATTATGTAATTATGAGACAGTGCACAACTTTGGAGTAATACGAAGTATCTTCACGGTGGCTGAGTGGGTACATTCGTTCAATTTAATACCGTTATTACACAGTTATGAGCGTCTGATTCCGTTATCCGAATGCGTCCCACTGTTAGCGTTCCGGCAACTAATAGCGTATCTCTTATCAATGCCGTTATCGTGAATCGGTTTAGCGCGCTTGTCATGGTGGGGAATGATAGCTGTAGCTGCCCCGCGTCCGGAACTTTGGAACTCTTCGATAGCCCTACGTTGCTTCCCAATAGCCCAGTAGAGAAGCCTAAGGTCTAAAGTGTTAGCAAGAGCAAGCTGCTCTACCATAATCCGTACATTCCGTAATTCTAGACCTCTAAACCTTCACTTCTACTTGTTATCGCCTCTCTAAATTCACGTTTAAACATCTGAAGTTGTCTACCGATCGTGACATACGTATATCGTACATCTCTATTCCACTAGTACTGTACTATAGTTACGAAACACTATCTGGAATTCACAATGTCGTTACCATCGAACGTCCACGTCTCAAAGCACCCTTGTCTAAGGGCGAAACTGAGTCGTCTAAGATCCAAGGGGACAGAGTCGCGAGAAGTCAAGTCATTAATAAATGATATAGCTTTAATCCTTGGCTGTGAAGCTTTAGGCTCAGCATTGACGCCCGTTGACGGACCAAAGGTAGCATATACCTTTCTTGTCTTACCCAGGTTTCCTAGGATCAAGTGAAACATGTTATACCTACCTACCTATATATATACTCAAATAGTTAACACAAAACTCCTTTTATAGGACGAGACTCCGATCGGATTTGAATACACGACAACCACGGTGCGCCCGGAAGCGTTATCTATAGTACCAATCCTTAGATCAGGGTTGGGCATGGTAGAAGGTGTGTCACCGCTTCTCGCTCTCTATCCCTTTGTACCCCATTATACACATATTTACCCCTATTTTACATTACTCGTAAACCTAACAATCCCAAGCAATACAAACCATATTACCCGAACCAGTCCCCGTCCACCACCTAGGTCTCTACCGCGAACCCAGCACCCTCGAGCCCGTCGAATACTACAACAACCTCCCACACCACGTCTCCTCGTCCAACGAGCCAGGCACCAACGCCTCCAGCCTAGCCATCATCGTAGACCCCGTCATCGCCACAGGCGGGACCTGCCAGGCGGCCATCCAGACGCTTAAGGAGTGGGGTGTTAAGAAGATCATCGTCCTGTCCGTCATCGCCGCCGCCGACGGTGTTCGCCGCGCCGCAGAGGAGTGGAGCGAGGCTGTTGAGATATGGGTTGCGGGTGTCGACGCCGAGTTGACTTCTAACGGCATGTTGAAGCCTGGCGTGGGAGATGTGGGCGATCGCTTGTTCTTGACGATAGGGAAGTGAAGGGGAGTAAGTAGATTGAAGTGAAGAGAAAATGCTAGTGATAGACACATGTATTTAATAAATTACAGCTATTTTGGACTGGCATCTTTCACTATTGATTGCTACCTAAACGAGTTGTTGGAGTGAGTCATCATAATGGTTCGTACCGCTCCTCGTCTACCGTCGTGCGATTCTTCCAACAATCCTCAACCCATTGTCGTGACACTACTCGAGGAACAGGGGTCCTGGAGCTAATTGACGAGCGTACCTCCGCCGCTCGCTCCATCTCGCCTGTCTCACTGCCGCTCATCACGACTACATGCGTAATACTCTTATCGTCCAAATTATCAACCACTGACCCGCCTCCATATTTAATCCAATTCATCAGTTTCAGACATGATATAAGAGAGACGTCATCCGTCGTTGCAAAATGTACTCTTGCCCTCCTGAAAATGTAACTCCTTGAATTGCCCATATCATGCCCGTGCTCTGCAAGCTGATTGAGGAACTCCTCCTTATTAAAGGGTTCTCCGATGAGGATTTCCTTCTTTGGCATCGACTTGAGTACCCCTCTCAGTTCGTTTATGCTCAGATCCCTGGCGTAGCTATCGCCAAATTCATCCACATTCTCCTCTGCAAGGTGCATCGTTGTATCGGTGGCGTGGAACAGGTGTCCGGTTTCGAAAGGAAGTAGGAAATCCTTATCGGGCTGCGCAAGGCAATCGAGTACCCATTTCGGCTTGATGATATCTACATCTCCAGCTTTCAATAAGCTCGCTACCTTGACCACTTTCTTCTCGGCAATGAGAAGCATGCGGCTTTCTGGGTCGGCTCGTTGGTGTATCCTACCGCCGTTTTCTTTGATTAACGTCTCGAGTTGCGTCTTCGACTTCTTAACTGGGTTCGTGCAATCCGATAGGACGCAGAAATCCAGTCCCTCGAATACTTTGGTCTTGGGCCCTTCGAACATGGCCGGTGCGATATTATCTTGACCAGCAATGACGATTTCCCTCTTGACCCTCTTGGCTGTTCGTTTCCGCCGTGACTCCATGTTCATAGTCTTCTCGTCATTTTCTTTCTCGGCGCGGGCCTTCATATCCATGAACCCTGGGAAATCTAGACATGAGTCCCAGCTTCGGTCAAACCGTATACCCTTGAACCGTGGAAATCGCAAAGTTATGCCCATAGCAAACTGATCTGACTCCCCAGCACTGGCAGCCTTGACGGATATGACGATAGAGTCGCTCGGACGAATCCACTCGTCGGGCCTGAGAATTTGATGCCTCTCTCCACCGGCCAACTGAATGTATTTGCTTGGCGGCTTTTTCGAATCCCATTGCTTCCATTTTCCATCCGTATGATGTCGGATATCAGCAAAATCCTCCGCACGGAAACCACCGCCAACTTTGAGGAAGCTGAAGCATGTTTCTGGATTCGCTCCAGCTTTTATATCGTTCTCTGAAGCACGAAGACCGCAGAGAAAAGATCCAATCGCACCGCCACGATGACCCTGCCCGTAATACCCACCTATAATAACGACGTCTACCGACTCTCCGAAGCCGCTCATATATTCAGGTTTGACTTTGATCCAATTATCACTTCGGTCCGCTAATGAGTACATGGATCGAGGATTCTTGATGACCAATCCTTCTGAAGCGTCAGACACGATTTTTCGTAGCATCGGCTCGATTACTTCTGCTGACGTAGCCGTCTCATACTTGTGGACTTCTAATCTGTATGGCACGCCTAAAACAGCCTTTTCGAGTGCTTTTCGGCGATCCCGCAAGGTGTACTGGGTAAGAGGCTGGTCATTTAAGTAAAGGATATCAAATACGCGAAGAACTGGCCGAGGCGCGCTGTCATTATGTGGGTTTTTCTGGCCCGCGAGTGCTGCTGTCTTCAATGTACCAAACTTTAGTACCTTGTCGAGTTCTGGATCCCATACAATCATTTCGCCATCGAGGATGATGTTCCGTACCCCGGAAGCAAAGGCATCCTTAAGATGACGGGTTAGTGAACCGCTCTCATCTCTGAAGCCATTACCATATAAGTAGGTATAGTCTTTGGCCTTTCTTGACCAGAAACGGAATCTCTTGCCGCCGGGGGTATCATCGTCTTCTTCCATATGTAATTGCATTCGTTCACCATCTAGCTTTTCTTCTATCCAGAACTCGTCGTCACCATCTACCCGATTCATCGAGTTGAGTTTATCAACCATCTTTTGAAAAGAAGCGGACATTTGGTAATGGCAGAGCATGGGCTGAAAGCATTGCATCAATGCGACGCTTGTTTGGCCATCTGTGAGACGGAATTTTGGGTCGTACAGATCCCAGCATACTTGGCGGAGACTCGAGGACACACTGAATAAATCTAAAGCATCGGGGTGCCATAGGTCCATGAATGTCCTCTCTGTAGCTCCCACTCTCATCTGCCTTAGAATGATGCGGATAAGCCATTTCAGTTCATCGGCATTCATGCGCTGGTAGAAGGTCTCAAATATGGGAAGTTGCTCATTCTCGCCAGAAGCTGCCGATAGCTTATCCAGCATTTCATTAACATCGGCAATGCGCATATCACCTGGATCTATGCGCATAGGTCTCTTGGAAAGGACGTCAAAGCATCTCCCAGAGAAGTCGCCAGCAGCGTGACCGGTCGCTGACCGAACCGGCTCTTTCCAATGCAGGAGACTATAACCATCCTCGGAGTTTCTGTCAATTCTCATCAATTTAACGAGCAGGCGGCCGATGTTGCTCTCCTTGAGCCCATACATTCCCCTGTCGCGATCGGAATTTGGCAGAATTAAGCGCATGGCTGGGTAGAAATCGTTTCCAACTTCTGACCGCCATCTTGATATGAAGCGCTCGATGACATTGCGCTTGTACTCATGTGGTGAGAGCTTACTAGGTCTATGAGGTCCTCTGGGGCGTCGTACAACCTTGGGACCGGATTGCTGCTTATTCTCTTGCAAAGGGTCAAAGAGGTTTTTGAAAAGCTCTGAAAAGTATAATGTCTTTGAATGGTTCTTTGGTCGATTTGGATATCTTGATAACGTGTCAGTTTGTAACGGGGATATTTACGATGGTGGCTTGAGATGGCGACATACTTCGCATCAAGCTCTTCCAGCGTCTGCCCTCCCGTTGTATATTGCCGACGCTCCTCATCCCTAGCACCTTCGTCAGGCAACTTCTGGTGTCGTTGGCTCATTATTCTTGATTTCCTTAAATTGGCTAAGTAAATCGATAAATGACAAGGGCACGTTCATTGACGAAGTTATGCCAGGAATAAAATCGTCAATTATGACATTGTTATTTTGGGTGTTCTCTCAAATCATCGAGTTCCATCACACATTTGTTCATAGACAATTGCACAATATGACAACCCTAGAGGAGTTGTGAAGGCATTGAAGATATAGCAGCCTAGAATGGAATTGTTAGAGGTATTCTGCCTATTTGAGCTGAGCAATTGATTTGAATGGTGGATGTTGAATGGTGGATGTTGAATGGTGGATGTTGAATGGTGGATGTTGAATGGTTGATGGTGAATGGATTCAAGTGCCTGGAAGTGACGTACCTTTTTAGCTAGTCCCACCGTAACCCGTTATGGATGGTATTTAAGGTTATAGCTGCTGAATTTAACGGATCGTAGCTGATTCCTAGGCGGGTCTATAGTGGATCTATAGTGGGTCAATGACGGTTCCGCTGGGATCAATCAGAGCGCACGCACAATTTTAGCGTGGGGAATCTTAATCAACGCGTCTCAAATATAATCTTCTCTAACAGCTCAACGCGACTTCTATATTGATTGATTTGCACCAATCCCCCGGTTGTACTTACTGTACCCACTTCTCAAACATCTGCGGCAAAGGCAGGAACGTCCTGGCCATGATTGACCAGGTTTTACTTTTTCTAAGGCTACCAATTTCTTTGTTTTGTCCCAGACCTTGCCGTCACCAACTCCTGTATGACTGCTGGTCTTCTCCGACTCCTGCTTTCAACACCTCTGCGCCCTCGAAATACGATTCCTCTCCTTAATCCCTATGCATTCGCGTACTCCTCGAGGTCTCTTAACACGATGTTAGGTAGAGCCGTAGACAAGAAGAAGGCCGACGCGCCTCGCGCCCCACCCGCAAAGTCCGATCTCTCCAAGCAGTTGTTCCCTTCTAGTAGTCCCTCTGCCCACGATGGAAACATTGCGCAGTATGCATCTACTCACAAGTGGTCTACTAAACCGTTGTCAAATCTTGCGTCTGGGTCTACGAAAGCAGCAAATGGCAATCCGCTCCAACCTAGATCCGCCAATCCGCAGGAAACTCGTCGCCAATTCAAACCTATATCTCGCGTCGCCTCTGATCTGAGCTCCGCTCAGCGTTCCCAGAGCGTGGCATCCTTATGTAGCAATGCCGGATCGTTTGAAGATACACCTGGCCCTGACCGTGCCCCGTCCCTGAGCAAGACCGCATCTACTTACTACGCAGACGAAGACTTTAGCGATGACAATACATTGGAATTGGATATGGAGTACCGACTGCCGGAATTTGTTCCTCCTCAGCCTGTCGCACAAAAGCCCCGTAAAGCCCCATCGTCTCAGCCACCTACCAGCCAGATACCTTGGTCTTCTTCGCCACCACATCATTTTCAACCTCCACAAAATCCACCAATTCCTCAGAAAAAATTAAAACGCGATTCCACGGATGAAGCGCCGCGACCCGGCCCGCCTCCAGCAAAGAAAAGGAGCTTACCGGGGAGTTGGAAACGAAACCCTGCTCCACCGCCAGTCAAGGATGAAGATCAAGAGGATGTCGAGGAGGTCCACAAACTAGCTACGCCAGCAGCCAAAAAGAAGGGAGATCTTCCATGGGATACATCACAAAGTGCTATCAAGGAACGTCGGAAACAACTCAAGAACCAAAACAAAAAGTCCGGATCTGTGACCGAATTTACGAAAGAGGAGATCCGTGCCGCTGCAGACGATCATGCCAAACAGAAAGCTAAGGCTTCCGCTATATCCTTAAGTTCCGAACAACAACATGTTATCGAGCTAGTGATTCAGAAGAAGCAGAGTGTGTTCTTTACCGGTCCGGCAGGTACTGGTAAATCTGTATTAATGCGGGCGATCATTCAAGAGTTGAAGCGGAAGTGGGCCCGTGATCCGGAACGTCTTAGCGTTACAGCGTCCACCGGCCTTGCTGCTTGTAATATCGGAGGTATGACGCTTCATAGTTTTGCTGGAATCGGTCTCGGAAAGGAAGATGTTCCAACGCTAGTCAAGAAGATTCGCCGAAATGCCAAGGCGAAGAACAGATGGCTCCGGACGAACGTCCTCATTATCGATGAAGTTTCTATGGTCGATGGTGAGCTTTTTGACAAGCTTTCACAAATAGCGCGTACTATTCGGAATAATGGCCGTCCATGGGGTGGAATTCAGCTGATCATAACGGGCGACTTCTTCCAACTACCCCCGGTCCCCGATGGAGGTAAGAAGGAGGGCAAGTTCGCATTTGAAGCCGCCACCTGGAATACGTCTATTGATCATACTATCGGGTTGACACAGGTCTTCCGTCAAAGAGATCCTCGTAAGCATTAACGTCTCCGATTCCTCTCAAGATTTAATTGTCTTACTAATGCCAATTTAGATTTCGCCGGTATGCTAAACGAGATGCGTCTTGGTAGAATTAGCGAAGATACGGTTCGGACATTTAAAGAGCTGTCGCGACCGTTGAATTTCGATGATGGACTTGATGTGACTGAATTGTATTTATCTCCCTTTCGAAGGATATGCCATTGGCGCAAGCTAATAATGATCACAGATTCCCGACACGTCAAGAGGTCGAAAGATCTAACGACTCTCGGTTGCGCAATCTGCCAGGAGCCGTATACCACTACGAAGCTAACGATACGGGCGATCCTAATATCCGTGACCGATTACTTTCAAACATGATGGCTCCTAAAGCTATGGATCTGAAGAAAGGCGCCCAGGTCATGTTGATCAAGAACATGGACGATACGTTGGTCAATGGCTCTCTCGGCAAAGTTGTTGGGTTCATGAATGAGGCTACATTCGAAATTTGGGGCGCTCGTGATGATGAAGCTGGCTCCGGGGATGAAGGTGATGCGGACGCGCGTTCCAAAAAGAAAATCAAGGCATTTAGCCGTGATGTCGATAGTATAAAGGACAACAAAGAATATCCGGTGGTTCGCTTCACCGCGACGGATGGGACCCATCGGATTCTCCTCTGCATCCCAGAAGACTGGAAGGTCGAGCTACCTACCGGGGAAGTTCAAGCAGCGCGCAAACAATTACCTCTTATTCTTGCCTGGGCATTATCTATTCACAAGGCTCAAGGTCAGACTCTAGAAAGAGTGAAGGTCGATCTCGGCAAGGTATTTGAAAAGGGACAAGCGTATGTTGCGCTAAGTCGAGCTGTGAGCAAGGAAGGCCTCCAGGTAATGCGTTTCGACAAGACTAAAGTTATGGCTCACCCTAAAGTCATCTCATTCTACAACAAGCTCTATAGCGCAGAGTTGGCAATCAAGCCGAAGAAACCGTCAACGATATCAGATTTCGCATTCAAGGGATCAGCAGCATCTTCCGGGTCCAAAGGGAAAGGCATGAATGTAATTGATTTAGACGATGAGGAAGAGGCGATGGCAGCATACGGCTCGTGAATAGGTAGGTATGCATAGGTTTTAAGGGGCGATTTGGTGATGTACTAATTAAGCCCCTATGCTGGTTGCTTTGGTGCAAGTAGTATATAAGTGAGTGGTTGGTTGGTTGGTTGGCTTGCGAAAGTCTCAAAAGAGACCCATAGCTCCAACAATCACCAAGTGTTATACGGCATCATTGATGTCGAGCACTTATGTAAATGCAAATCAAGAAATATCTATAACCACAGAGTCTTGAATGTGATTTGCTAAGAAATGCATGCAATTCTATCTCCGTGCCGCCGTGCCGTGCTTTTACTTAAGTGGGCATGAAAGATGTGCAAGTCCGCACTTTTTACTCCATCTAAAAGAACTAACCTGCCTACATTCTGCAAATAATAATCACTGTACATTAGGTAAGATACCTGTTGAAGATTTTACCCCATCGTGCGTTACCCAAATAGCCCAGGAAGCCCAAGTAGGGAAGTAGGGCTAGGCGTTTATTAACATGTGATTGGTGGCGTCACTCCCACTAGGGACGCCTCTATCGATAAGGGAACCTTAAACTCGTGCTAGGTGATGACCAAAAAAAGACGAAGGAACCTTGAATGCTACTTTACACGGTGCAAGGTTTATTAAACTCGACTTTCAACATAGAAATTCGAAGTTCACATGTTCATCTTCTCGTCGCCTTAACCAACCCGACCACATACCATCTTTCCCCCAAGCGATACTGCCTTCTCAATTAGCCGAAAATTGACGATCGATTTTATTCTCCTCGATAGACTTCTCGAGTCGATTTGGCTGCTGCAGCCCATTCCTCAAAAGTTGATGCGACCCAATGCGATTGATGTTCCAGCGCCGTCAGAGTATCGAGTCTCAGCATATTGATTAGAACATATCATCTTGATATCAATACCGAACCATACAGACTCATCGAACTTGATCGTTGCGACCTTCTAGCAAATTAGTTGACGTCTTGCTTTTTGCTGCACCCCGTTGCCGACACCGTTATTTCTACTCTGACCCAGCAGCTGCCTGGGTGAAGAACGCCGTGACACTACTTATAAGTCGACATTCTCTACGAGAACATATTATTCGGCAATTTGGATCTACCACATAATTGAATATCAATAGCTCGGAGACTGGACGTCAAGAATTTATGCACAATTTGCTTTGCTTTACCCTTGATTGAGGCTCAAGGACGCAAGGGCGGTAGGGACTCGCACTGATTCCTACGATTACCTGAACGGAGTCCCGGGTAGCTTGAGCCCGTGATACTCTCTTGGGACTACGATCACAAATCCTTAACTAAGAATACCAGACCTTGGATCGAAACGGTTTACTAAAGTGTCTCGATCTTCACAAGCCTAGCGAATTCAAACCTTTGTTGCATCGAACTAACACTCCTTATCTAACAGCCCTGCGACGTAACAACCAGGGCTTGAGAGCTGGAAGAATCCATATCGTTTCTCTCTTGACGAAGTGCGATTGAGATAATTCTCATATTGAACTTCCCTCAAGTCGTCATATTCCACTCTCGCCAGTCATTAAATTACACCGCCACCCCTTTCCATCGACGTAAAACGACTCGCTATACAGGCAGATTAAGGGGAGATCTAACCTGCGCCTAGCAGACTCGCACGAACTCGCTAACTAAACGAAGATGGAAGACGAAGCTACTGTAGCCCAATGGATGGGCTCCTACTATCAGGTAGTCCTGAAGGAGCCAGCTGGCCAATGTATTCAGGGGGTTCTAACTGGTCTCGTGCCTCAACAATACCTTACACTAGCTCCAGGTACGTTACAAGAAGCGACTTAATAACAAACATTAGCTAACCTGAGATTAGCTATGGTCTTAGGCACAAACCAATTCTACGAGCGGCTTAACATTGACGCTGTGAACGTTTACGATATCACACCGCTCCAAAACATGTCCTTCCCGACACCTGCCCCTTCAGTCACATCCCCGTCCGCCCCTACGATGCCCCAGTTGAAAAAACCTCAACCTGCATTCCAAGATCCCGCTATCCTCAGTCTTACTCCCAGATCAGACTCGACCACTCGTTTTACTCACCCTCCCCCACAGCCAAACATTGCTGAGAAACGCGACCCCCCATTTGTTACCAATCCCGCAGATCGAACCACATACGATTCTCCCGATGACATCACCGATGCGCCTGCGCCTACTAACATTACTATACCCATGGCGCAATTAAAGATCTCTCCAAACCCGGAGATGATACAAGGTCCACGAGAGAGGGCCGAATCGGTGTCCGCCATACTCCAAGATCCATCAGACCCTAGAAAGGACCGTTCTCGAGGCACACGCGGTCGGGGACGGCGCAGGAATAAGATAGCCGACGGCAACGGTTCCCCAGCACAGCGAAACAACCGAGGACCAGGTTGGCGAGAGACACCCATCTTAGAATCTACCGAATCATTCCAGCCCTTCAAGGCTCTCAAGAAGAGCCAAAAGGCACGAGTTGATGCACTTGCAAATAATGGCT
The DNA here is from genome assembly GCA_022695765.1 of Annulohypoxylon moriforme. NCBI lineage: Eukaryota > Fungi > Ascomycota > Sordariomycetes > Xylariales > Hypoxylaceae > Annulohypoxylon > Annulohypoxylon moriforme. Next base: position 159,185 of record MU403122.1, on the reverse strand, counting down.
GGGCCTCGGAAGACGTAACGGACGTGCAGGGAGCTGGCGACTTTGATTTTGAAGGAGGCCTTGCCAAGTTTGACAAGCGAAAAATATTTGACGAGATGAAAGAGCAGGACAAGATTGATGAAGCCGAACGATTAGTGTCTCATAATCGCCTTCCCCGACCGAAGCCCGGAACAGCAGGGGGTAAGAACCTGCATTATAGTGAAAATGTATTAGACCTGCCAGCAACCACTCTGAAGCCTAAGGAGTCATCCGGGGATTATTGGAAAAGCGAAGCCGACGACGAGATCCTTAACGGTGCCGAACACTCGGGAAGTGGACGCAATTCTAGATTACGAGGGGAATCTCGAGTGTCGATGAACCGGCGTTCGCAATCGCGTAAGGCTAGTACCGCGGCGAGTGTGGGCGGTTCGAGTCGAGTCAACTCGGGGGTACGTGCAAATCTCATTTCAACTATCAATTATCAACCATCTATTGTAAATAGATATTATACTAACATATCCCAGCAATCTGCTGCCATTCCTAGCGGCTTCTACGCCGTAAAGTCCAATCGCCGAATCGAGGCGATCGCCCATCTCCCTATGCAGACACTTGAGAATGTGGCACGTCACGAGTTCGGCTTCACCGAGGATCTCTTGGCCGAAAATGCTGGTCGCGGTATTACGGAAGTTGTGATGCTTGCTCTCGACGATCCTGCGATCACGCTTCGCGCTGCTGCAACTTCACCACCGAGCAACCCCACGATCGCGGTGCTTGCCGGCAACAACAAATCGGGAGTCCGTGCTCTAGCGGCCGCCCGCCATCTTCGAAATCGCAGCATCAATGTTCTTGTCTGCGTCGTTGGCATTGAACGCGAAAAAGAATTATTAGATGATGTCAGAAAACAAATACGACTTCTTCGCAATTTCGGCAGTGTTATATTCACGAAAACGGAGCTCTTCGAACACGTGAGCCACACTAGTAGCACTCTAGAATCCGCTTCTCAAGGTTCCATAACCTTGATCATCGACGCTCTCTTAGGGCTGACAACGCCATTTGAAGAGTTGCGCAAGTCGGACCAGGCCACTACGTACGAACTGATGGAGTGGTCGAATAGGAATGAGGCGTTTGCGATGGCCATCGATCTGCCAAGCGGCATCGAGCCTCAGTCCGGCAAGGTCAACGTCATCGACGGGGCCAAGCTCTACGTCCAACCACGCTACATAGTTGCCCTTGGCGCCCCGAAGCTAGGCTTATTGAAAGCGTTAGAGATGGGTGACGAGAATGGCGACATCGTCATGGTAGAGCAATGGAAAATATTCCTAGCGGATATTGGCCTCAGCCCCGTCATCTGGCGCAAAGTGGCGACTAAGATCCGTCGCGGGATCGAGTTTGATAATAATTGGGTATTAGAACTGCGCTACCAGCCCCAGGTGGATGGTGCGGAAGATTAGATGTCTCCTAACGCCACCACTACCTTATGCCCTGATTGCTTAGCATGCAAATATTCTTGCGTGCCAGTTAACAACGAAGCAGGCATAGCGAAGGAGCATTAAGCTCGATACCGAGAACCCGTCGACTAGTTTTAGGCTCTCCGGAGGCTACTATACGTTTCTCGCTTAATCAACGATTTTCTTAGGACACGATTCGTACTAATTCTCATCGGCCACAAGAAATTTGAATTTCCTATGAACACGAACACAAATTTGATACTCGACTACTCAAGCAATAGTCACGGTCAAATTCGAGCAAGGATGCTCAGATAGCATCTTGCATTTTGACTACCTGTTTTCCATAACACTGCAACTGCTGAGAGGGCAGTAGTAAATTCCAGTCTCTTTCAACACTCTACTAAGCTACTCCATGACATAGGAGAGGCCACAACCGAAATCCCTATGAAACTACTCGCTCTTTTTGCCGCGTATGCATTTCGTTCGCTTACGGCTATACATAAGGGCGAGATAGCACTATAAAGCTCTACGACAGAACCCCCAAACTCCAATTCTACGGCATACGGCGAAGGGTAAAATTATTTGACTCATTGGTGGCTTTCATATACCCCAATTCTTGCATTTCGGTGGCGTTGGTAGGGCTCTCCGTACGTACAATGCTAAGAACTCCGCAGAAGGGAAACGCGGGTCTTGCATAAGTGTATAATACTGGTGAGCAAAGGCCTTCAGGCCTTCAAGTGACGATTTTACTTCGAGTAAATTATAGTCAATGAAATACGATTAACATTAATAGCCTTTGAACATATCTTCGTAAGATCACGTATTTCGATGTTCTCTTTTACGTAGCAATATTAAATATGCAGCCCAGCTGCACAGTAAGAGTAAGCCCTTTTAACTCCGACCTCATTCGGCCAAGAATTGTCATATCCCTGCTAGTTTTCGATCGTGATACCATGGTACCCAATAGGATGGTGTGATTTACTCAGCAAATCCGCATTGACGAGCTTTGACAGGGGGGAGCTCGGCACAACCCAGTCAGGCCAGGACAAGCTCCAGCGACATATCACCCAATGGTGTCATCGATGGCATGTTTCGTCTCGTACGAGAAGCTCTGATTTGCCCAGGCGTCGACGAGACTTGCGTGTGTGCTAGATGTCCGCTGTAGGTCGCTGTACGTTTATTAAGACGGTTCCGGCCAGCTTACATATACCTGTGCATCCATACAACCAGATTACCAACGCTGTTAGCTAGAGGTAAATCAAGTATTAAAGGTCCCCAGCCCATCCCACCTTCGCTTGTAGCTTTTTTTTCAAAATGGAACCTCCGACAACGCTTCATCCACGCCGGAGTATCTTGGATAGACCTATCCTTATAGCTATTCCTATTCTTATCGGATTGTTTATTACGAGATCGCCTTTCTTCATGTCGGCTCCGGCTTTGGATACTGCTGCCGCTGATGGCAAGCCCTGGGCGGATACGCCTATTAAGTTGGTTGCGACCCCTCAGTATGAGACTAAGAAGGTATTTTCCCCTTCCACGACGTATTAAAATGTTGTATAAACACCTGTTTAACTTACCATCTTCATTAACCAGGCCGACATCTTCACCACCGGCGCAACCCACATGGCCCTCCTCCACAACGCCATCCTCCGCGGCTTCAACTCAGTATACCTGCAAGCCCCTCACGTCAAACCGACCGACAACGCCGATTTCATCGGGTACGCCCTTACCTGGCATAAATTCGTAGCCACACACCACGACGACGAGGAAGCGACGCTATTCCCTAAGGTCGAGGAGGTATTAAACGACAACACCATCTGGGCCGACACGCACAAGGAACACGAAGCTTTTCTTGGGGGTTTGGCGAGGTTCGAGAAGTATCTTCGTAGCGTGGAATCGCAACCCGCGAGTTTTAAGGGGAGCGAGTTGGTCGATATCATGGATGAGTTTAAGGACAGTTTCGATGCACATTTTCACAGCGAGATTAGCACGATTGCGAAGCTCGCCGACCATCCTAATGCCCCGAAGCCCGGGAGTCCCGAGGAGCAGACCGCGTCGCTGACGTTTAAGTCTTGGGGGAAGAGCACGGTGACAAAGGCGGGCACACTGGATGTCGTGCCCTTTTTCTTGCTGAATTTGGATGGGACGGTGGAGGAGGGGACGTGGGCGAATTGGCCGCCTATTCCGGCGCCGATTAAATGGGGACTGGTGAATATTGCGGGCGCGTGGCATTCGAGGTGGTGGAAGTTTAGCTCGTGTGCTGGGGGACGGCCGAGGAAGTTGTATGCGCTTGAGTAGAGGGTAAGGGGATGTGATGGGGAAGATGGAGTAGTATGATACCCGGTTGATTTATTGTTAGATTTGGAACTTGGAACTTGGCTAGGTGCGTTTGGTATTGATATAATGAATAATAACTCCGCTTTGCAGGTAATTCCAATAAGATCGCCGTGAAGACAAGACGGAGCCATCATGCTGTCTGGTACTAACATCGTAGTCCCCTTTTGCACCCTCTTGCCCCACACCTTAGCGACGGATAATATCCCAGTCTTCATAACTCTATAATCCATCACTGTTGCGATATCTCAACCTTATCCCACCAGAAATCACTCTCCCTCTTCGCCCACACATCCTCAACCACCGTCGCAGGAACACCCACCCCACCCCCTATCAACTCCTCATTCCCCAACCCAAACACGACCTTCCTCGGCTCGTCCCCCCGATGCGGGACCCACTCCGGCCTATCCCCATACGCACCCCGGATCTTGTTCGGATCGCCGGTACAGATGAAACTCGTGATGTAAGCGTGCAGCACGCCCGCCAACTCATCCTGCGCTTTGGATTTGGTGCACACGGCTTTCTCGCGCACCTCGTATGCCATGTTATCCCCGTGACTCGCGCCCCCGACGACGCTGCTCACCGCCGCCCAGTGGTAGAGATACGTCGGCACGTGTGCGCCCGCGAAATGCGCCGTCTGCCGCACCGGCGCGACGTACGCGTAGTGCGCGTACGCCGCTTCGATGCGTTTGTACTGCGGTCTGACGCCGTGGCTTAGGCGGTCTTCTTTGTAGATCGAGTCCGGGACGGTTTCGGGGTCGGGGTACAGGGCGTTGATGGTGTCGAGGTCGGACTGTGTTAGCTGTGGTAGGAGTTCGTGGAAGAAATCGGTGAATTCGGTGGGTTTAGACATCGTTTTTGGGACGTAGAGGGAGCCTTCGTTGCCGTTGAAGCCGGTTAGGAGGGGCACTTTGTGCCATTTTCCGAGGCGCCAGCCGTCGATGGGGCGGTGTCGGATTAGCGTGCCGTCTATTACGGGTTGGAAGGCCCAGCGGAGGCTGGGGTTGTAGCGGTAGAAGACTGTGGTTTGGGCTTTGGCGATGATGGGGAGGGGTTGGGAGCGTAGGAAGGGGAAGATTTCGGAGTCGGGTAGGTCTTCTGGGCAGCCGGCTTCTTTTAGGAAGGCTTTGAATTGTTCTTCGTGGTTTTCTGAGTCGTAGTGGCGTACGGCCCGTGAAGTTGGGGCGCCGGATTCCATGATTGCTCGGTGGAAGAGAGGTGCTTTGCCTTCTTCATAGTCGAGGAGATGGTGGCCGATCTTGGTGGTTCATGTTAGTGCACGAACCTCAATTAACTGTTAGAAAGTTTAGAAATACCGAATGAGCTCCCGCAGAGAGGCCGAAAATGGTGACATTATTCTTGTCGCCTCCAAATTGCCCAATATTCTCCTGTACCCATTCCATAAGTAGAATCTGATCTTTTAACCCCAAGTTGAGGGCCCCCTCCTTAGCACTCAATTTCGAAGGCAGGAATCCAAGGGCACCGATGCGATACCCAAAAGACACCGCGATAAAGGGTTCGGCTGACCAACCAACCATCGACGCCGTGTCGTGTGTCGCAGCATTTCCGCGATTAAATGCCCCGCCGTGGAAATAGATGGCCACCGGCAACGGCTTCGAACCTAGGGCCCCGGTCCCGGCTTGGCGGAAGACGTTGGCTGTGAGACAGTCCTCGCTCTCCTCCAGCTTCGGTCCCCTGACAATGAATAATTTCGCAGGTGCACGAAACCCAAACTTAGATGCGTCGATGACGTCGGTGGAGGGCGCCACCTTCTCGGGGGGTCGGAATCTTCTATCCCCCGTTGGTGGCAGGGCGTAGGGAATCCCTAAGAAGGCGTCGACGGGTTTGGGGTACGCATCCTGCTGTTGGATTCCCACCACCGTCCCCTGAGTAAGGGTGACCCTGGGTCGCGCCGGCGATTGTCCTTCTACCGTCATCGCGTGCGATTTACATATATGCAGACATTCGATTTGATTTTCGATATGGTGCTTACGGTCCAGATATATTCAGATATGTTATCCCCTTTCCCGGGATCTAGGGGTGTGGGGAAGTATGCGCCTTCGGTGAACAGCCGATACGACCCAATTTACTCGGACATCTCCGTAGAAACAAGGCCTAGCAAGACTAGTATCCTGGTCTGTAGATACCTAGTTAAGATAACCGGCATAAATGGAATATGTATGATAAATCTTCATTTTTCCCATCAGTCGCTTTGTATATTTCCTCCGAGAATAAAGTGGAGGATTTTTCCTATTCACATAGTAGGCACGCTCTCATTCCTCTTGCGAATGTAGGAAGAGTCTTCTGTCTAAGTATTCTAATCTATCTATGCACCCTGTCAGGTGTTGGGTCTGTGGCCTGTAGGTAGCTGAGGGTCGGGGTTCGGTCCATGCGATGCTGTTAGCGCCCCTTAGGAGACCTGTTAGTAGCTAGCCCCTAGACCGTGTAGACACAGGGCCTCATCCTGTATGTATACCGTGCTTCGTAGGCACAACAACGCCGTTATTTTCTCGCCTCTTAACTCCGTCTTGTGACACACCCGGGTATATAGGACTAACTGCCATCGAGTCTTGTTGGCGATGCTTTAAAAGTAATGACTAGCCTCAGGGTATTCATGTATAATGGGTTACCATGAGTGAAATAGTGTCATCGGATTTCCCGTCATCTTGGTCATTGACATAGGGGCTTTCATCAGGACGAGAGATGATAGTATCCATACGGCGATATTTCTTAAGGTTCCTAACAAAATGAGTGCCTGTATTTTGCGAATTTCGTATTCCCTCTTCTAGATCAAAGAAGTCTGCTGCTGCCTCTTTAAATCGACGTGATAGCAGGTTGAGAAGCGGCAAGAAGATAAATTTATGGATAGCGACCCATGTCAAAAGACCAGGCTCACTAACACTCGACTTTATCTTCTTCAAGTTATGATCAAAGTTAAGGCAGGCATCTGCAATATCCAAGTAGCCGTCTTCTATCTGCCCTTTGTGTTTACCCTCCTTCAAGTCAGTCAAGACTCGGTTTAATGTAAGAAAGGGGACGGTAGTGTTCTCGTCGCTCTCCGGATCTCTATCCTGTTCCAAGTCAGGGGGAAAATGCTTTCCACATTCAATTTCCAGAAGCCTTAAACCGAACTCTTGGATAAGAATGTGCCGGTACAATATATCTTCATGCATCTGTTTTGGGATGAACATTGACTTGGCTATCCTCTTACTCTGGCTGGTGGACAGAAGGCATGCCAGATATGAATTTTGGATCTGAAGCGGCGTGTCTTTTCCTTTCCATAAGGATACCTTCTCCATATCCCAATAATGTTGAAGCCATTGAGTATTATAGAGGTGGAGCATCGAGTGAGCTAGTAATAATGGAATTTTTGCGCGGTTCTCCAATGTAAAAGGCTTGGTCCCGGATTCACCATCATAGCCCATAATTAGGTTAGAAAGAGGAAGTCTTTCTCCCAATTGTATTTTCTGTTTATGACTCATATCTCGCTGCCAGAGACGTTCATCTTGGAAGTGTAATTCTAACTTTTGTTGGCGTCTGAATGAGTCCCGAATACTCATACAAATCGCAGGTTCACTGGGATCGAGTCGGGGACAAGTAGTCCATGGCGAGGGCCTGTTGAAAACTTGATATTAAACCTCTTTCTAAAGTAGTTTGGGGATAGAAGGGAAGGAAGGAAACTTACATGGATAGGGCAAATGAGGTAGGATGCATGGTACCGTCTTTCGAGCAGGTCGGCAAAAGCATATCTATGTGTGATTTACCAAGCATTTCGAGTCTTATAAATCCATCATGATCCTTCTCACAATGGTTATCCATCTGTCTAGCTAAGGTATTGAAGAGTGTCTCTGCAACACTTCCAAAGTCTTGGGCTCGTCGTGCGGCCTCGATACTATTGTTAAGCATAGGGGGCAGATGTGTATCCGAAAAATCTCTCGGAAAAGCTTTCGAAACCGTGTGGAATAGGTATTGCATTCGTGTACATAGGATCGACAATGAAGTTTCGGATGAGCCCATAATAGTTACATAGTTTCTCGGTTGAAGCTGAAGGTTGCCTTGGAAGATTTGATCATCCATATACGTTGAATATATAAAATCTCGTAGTGCTTGTAGCCGAGGAAACTTCTTTCGGCATTATCATTATTAGCAATAGTTCAAAGATTCGGGTTCAAGGGCATACAGGTTTCTCTCCTAAAAGCGGTCGGGGCGCATCATTAAGGAGCATTATGTCCCCCTTTACGAAATCTTCAAGCTTCTCGAGTAATTTATCATATGCTGCGCATATTTCGCGTCGTGTATCGTTCGGCATGCATCGCCAGCTCGGAAGGTATATTTGTGGATCGAGTTGATTTCCAATGCATTCTAGATGGCTACGTATTAAAGGGGTAATCTCGTTGATGTGAGTTGGCTGACTCGGATCGAAGGAAGGAAGATTCTCGGCCAGTGGCGACAACACCGACTTGAGCAGGTCCCATTGCATTTCAATAAGCTCTATCGATACATCGTCGTGGCTTTCCATACCTTGATCAAAAAAGCTTACCTACTAAGAGTCATGGGTACCAATTCTTGGATGGCAAGAGATTTGAAAAGGAATATTTATTAGAAAGGCAAGGAGGTGCGTTATGAATGAGTGGAAGGATAACTACCTAACTACATGACAACCTAGGTACCTAGGTAATGTTTCTACTTCCTGACGTAAATCATGGTTGGTCAACCAGTTTCAAGCCACCGTTAACGTAAGAGCGCCCCCTCTTCCATCCCCCCTTTCGGAGAGTGGAGGGGAGCAAAACCCCACAATTCAGTTTCTCCTTTCTTTTTTGAAAACTCTGTACCATTAATAATTCCAACTCATTCCATAGCAGCAAATTGAGTGAATGAACATGTTCGCAACTAATTTGGTCCATTTTATAGGTGCGTGTCTAGCTAGGGAGTCGAGTAATAAATAAACTCTCGATAGCCTAAGTGAACATTAAATATCACGAACATTCTCAGAACTGGGAGTGAACCCTATAGGTAAGTGATATCATTTCATAGCATACCTAGCTTCATCGCTATTATCATTAACTACCATAAGCTAGACCCCAGGTTACTAGCCTCGCTTTGCTAGTGTACCGATGATTCTAAAAATGGCCGCATCAGGATCTTCCGATATGGACCCAATTAAGAAACACACTATGAAGTGTGATATCGCTTTTGAGCACCTCATATCGACAACTTACTCGGGGCCTTGCCACGACTTTGCTGTGGCACAGAATAAGAGCTTCAAGGTCTGGAAAGTAACAGTTGGGGCCCTAGCTCCTCAGAACACATCACTTGATGTCCGACTTAATAACCATGGACACATCAAACTAACTATAGTAGAGCTATTACTCTTGGTTATACGTTGTCTTAATTCTGGTGAGTGGCATTCTATGTTCGCCATCCATCGTAAAGTTGAGAATGGTAACCCAATAATAATGATGATTAGAGCCCTGCGATAGCACTGGCGATTCTACCCAGAACGAAAATGACAGCAGCAGCCATAAGAGCCTGAGGAGAGCCATTGAGTGTCTTCATGAGCTAGCTTTATTCATTCGGCGGACATCAGTCCCAAATTCCAAGTTCGATTTATCAACACGACTTGCTAGAACAAACAGAACGTATGATCCCAATTTTGAAAATTACGCGAAACTTCTAGTCAAGCGCGAATTCCCGTCAGCCACCGAGTCTTTACGCAAGCAACTTAGCTCGTCAATGGCAATTCGTCGAAATCGACTAACCTACAGCTACCGGCACGCACAGAAGTTGGGACAGGGTAACGAGCACGACTCGTTCTCGAATGGCGGTCAATCTATTTTAACCCATAACGAAGTCTCCCCATCTAACAATAGAAGCCCTCAGACGCCGCAGCAGACGCAGTATCGAAGTCCTGAACAACAAAACCGGATAATAGGACCGGCTCTTTCATCTACACAGGCATCTGCATTTACTACGAACAACATGTACACGACACGATCAGTGCCATTATCCGTTCGCAGCGAGAGGATAGGAGGTTTTTTACGTAACGACGTCTTCATTTTCCCACCAATGCCAACACCTACAAACGGCAGTGTTTGCGTCTGTCCATACTGTTTCAAACCACTTTCACCGAGGGAAACTACGCGAGAGTCATGCTGGAGGTTCGTAACATTCAATATTGTTATCTTAATATTCAATATATTCCATCATTCTTCATTAGCTAATTCACTTAAAGGAGCCACTTCAATGAAGATATTGAGCCCTTCGTCTGTATTTCTGAGGAATGTGAAGACCCCCTGCAGTTTTTCTCTCGGCTTAAAGACTGGGAGACACATATGGCTACGAAACACTCTAAAGAATGGACCCAGACAATCCATTCTACAGCGTGGTGTTGCAATATTGGTGAATGCCAATCCAATCCGAAGATATTCTATCAGCGAATTGATTTTGAGGACCATGTACAATCAAAGTACGGGCGCAACTACTCGAAAGCTCAGGTCTCTGCTCTTGCAATGCGGAAGCAAACTAAAGCTTGCAGGGACGCCCTGCAGTGCCCTATGTGTGAAACAGTCACCGATGCAGATTCATCTTTAATGATACATATCGGTGCTCACATGTATCACTTAGCGAAATACTGTATCCTCCAGGCAGATGGATTTCCCGAGGAAGCCCTGGAAAGTAATTCGAATGTGTCTTTAGATGCTTATGAAAAGCAAGACCGCGGTCGACAAGAATCAATTAATACAGATTTTACAGATTCGCTTACGGGCATACCTTCTACCGGTACCAATGAACTTGATAAGCAAAGTATCGAGGGGAGCGATCTCGATCAAATGTCACCCTTGGAAAATTCTAACGCTATGTTGCTGGTCGACGATGAAGACAGAAGTTATCCTGGAACCGACCCCGAGGATTTCCTTGATGAAATCGAGGAAGCACTTGACAACGCTCTAACTATTAGCACCATAGACCCCACTAGACGATACATACCTAGGCACAATATCACCGAAATTCTCAGTCCAGGGGTAATCCAGACAATCCTGCGCTACTCGTATTTCAAATGTCTTCCTGGCGAAGATGTACTGATGCAAGACATTGTTGGTGGAGTAGGTCGCCTCAAACTATTAGCTATTCTCATCAAGATCAAAAAAGTTCCTGATCTTCCAAAATATGTGGAAGATGGAGTGGACGATGAATGTCTCCCGATACCAGCAAACGACGAGGAAAAGCTTTATTGCCAACGCCACAAAAAATACCACCAAACAATGAATGCATACTTCCGACCTAAGGTTAGAATAATGTTTTCGCAGTGGTCTTATGCTCTAACTGCACCATTCATCACCCACTCACACCATATCTTAGATCCTGGTCATATATTTCCCATGAAAGGACATAAAATACCGAGGAATGGGATAATCCAATTAAGCGGTAATCCAATGGTACCATTGGTCCCTGAGGTTAACATGGACGGGGGATTCAGCGAAGTATATCGGGTCCATATCGAGAAGAGCCATTACAACTTTGGAGAACTTGGTGTACGTTTCCGAGATAATTGTTCTATGCCGCGGCTAACTTATAACTTCTCCAGCTACGTCATCCTGATGGACTTTTTGCATTGAAAAAACTTCACTCCAACCATGAGGAAGAATTCAATATGGAATTGTCAACTCTCCTCTCCTCCATGGATAATGCTTCCGAAAAGCCCATCAAGCATCTAACTCAACTCCTTGCTACCTTTGAAGTCTCGGATCCAAATTCTAAGGAGAATTGCCCAACTTACTATCTGCTTTTTAACTGGGCTGAAAACCTCCCACAGTTCTGGAAACTAAAGGAGGAGGCTTATGTTAGGAACAGGAGCCATTGTAAATGGATGTCACAGCAATTCCACGAGATTTGCTTGGCGCTCCAATCCGTGCACAACGAGCGTGAAAGAACTCTGAGGCTTATTAACGACAACGACAACCTTGACCTATACGGGCGGCATGGCGACATCAAACCAGATAACTTCTTGTGGTTCCGGCAGGAACAATCATCAGATCTTCTGGCTCTCTCCGATTTTGGTCTTGGAAGACTGCATACCCAAGTGTCTCGGTCCAATCAAAACCCTAAAGCCCTTGAAAGAACAGCAACCTACATAGCACCAGAGTTCGATTTAGACAATGGTAGGATCTCGCGTGCATCCGACATATATAGTCTTGGATGCGTGTTTCTTGAATACGTCACATGGTTCCTACGAGGTTACAGCTGTGTCTTAAATGAATTCCCTGATCGAAGGACCGATAAGGACATTTTTACCGGGTGGACGTCAGATAAATTCTTCATGATCCAAGTCAACGAGCACAGCGGAGTTCAAACCCCTATCATGAAACCCCAGGTACGGGACTGGATCTCGGAACTTCAACAGCACGAAGATTGTAGTTGGTATCTTCACCAACTCCTTGAGATAATAAGGGATAAGATGCTCGAGCCAGAACGAACAAAGAGAATCGACATCGCAGCTCTTGCCGACGAGATGAAAATACTTCGAATGGCTTGCGATAGTGACGAATCATACTACTTAGATGCTAAGTGAAAGGTTCGGTTTCGACCTCACTAAAGGGCGCATTTGTCTTCCAATTACACATGATGGATATCAATATCAGCGTCTAATTCCTTTGATTCTAACGCATGCATAGGTATCCATTGTAAGTTCATACGCCACTATCCAGGTTTATAATCATACTAATTTTAGAAGACAGATAATGTTCCGACGGCAACCTTACCCAACTGCTACGCACCATTGACCTCGTCGGCCTTACCCATTATAATAGGAACGGATTGTCTCCTCGACTTTTTCCTAGACGATCGGGAGGTATCAGTATTGGTCACGGAAATAATATCGGACGGCTATACTTTTGGCATTTGCTCTAGCACCCGTAAGATCCACCTAGTGGGTCGTTATACCTCTGCCTCAACACCACTTCGTGCCACCCCGCGTTTCCTAGTGGTGACTTGGGGTCAGGCATTCTCAATATCGAATGGCAGTAGTGAAGTTATAAGAAGCGAATGATGGATACTAGGTATCCCCGATATTCTCTAACCTGATAGATAGGAGCCTGATAGATGCTAAGGGAACGGCCCTAGTCTTACGGTTTATGTTAGGTAGACATAAAGATCGGGTGCTAATAAGGATAAGCGTTGGCGGTTAGGCGCTGACCAACCAAAGATCATCAAGTGTTACTTCCCATGTGGCTCAACTACATGCAAGAAGGATATGCACGAAGGTTGCAGTCTTGTTATATAAGCAGTTGAATCGCCAATTAGATATGATCCGGAGAGCTGTAAGTTACAGCAGATATAAAGGAGATAGAGCGTGGCGGTACAATATGGGTTGAGGTGATTGTCCACTAAGGGTCGTGAGGATGCCTATTATACTGCTAAAATCATATGATGGTACCCTAGAAAGGTACGGGGATTTTCATAGTCTATTTCTCTCAAGCAGATCTTTTTTAAAATTTCCACCTAGTTACCTAATATCCCCAAACTCCTGAAAAACCAGTACCCCTGACCTTCGAATTCGGACCCTGGCCTGTAAATAGGGGGGATGGATTGGCATGCAGAGGAAGCTTCATGGAGTGACTGCGACTTCGACATATTCCATTACAATCAGTGTCGTTCCGTAGTCATTCGAATAAACCGGAAGCCCGATTCCGATCCGGCAAGTATTACAACGTATCGTTTATTAGATATCGCTAATGTCGATACTAGACATTTGAAAAAGACGAACTTCGAGACAACATAGAGTGGCAAGACTGGCTCGATAATGTACGAGAACGAATCTGATCAATACTAGGAAAGTTACATCGAAAACCCCAGTTAACGCGTGAATGCAGGAACCAAGCGCCAACTTTACGGAGAGTGGACTTTATCTAGTGTAAGAGATATTTTAGACCATTCAACGAACGAAAGGTAGGCACTGACATTAGATTTCAACAGGCTCTGTAGCAGAGCTTCACCTATCTTGGAGGGAACAGATGCACCAGTCTCATACATTTCCATCCATAGGAACACATGGGAGAGGCTTACAAGAACGTTCCACATCCACCGAGAGATAAGGCGGCCAATATCAAGAGGGGTCGATTACTTTACATCTTATTATGATACAGGTAAGGGGAGCGAATCAAAGATATGTAAGTGCAAGATATACTCTACTAGGTAGGTAGGTATATATGATAGTCCCCTATCTAACATCACGGCTTAGATTTCGTTGCCCGAATGTCAGCATCTCTTCCCGGAGATTTAGCAGTATCCTTAACGTACGTTCCGAGTAAGGACACGACCTTCGCCGTCATATATGGATGCAATGAAGATCAGATGGTAGATATCGAACGGCGTGTCAAAGGAGCAAAAGATAAGACCCAATATCCTCTATTAATGATTGGACTTCTCGCCGAACTTGAGCGGGAAAGGCTGTTGGCGGAGGCCGAGGAACTCGTTGACGACTTCACTCTACGCGACGATTATTTCAACGAATCAACAAAAATAGCTGCAGATATCAATAACGAAAAGACCCAGGAATACGTTAAGCTATGCTTTAGAAGCAGGTTGCTCATGCACCACATCAAGGCCGTGAAACATCAGCTGTCCAAACTTGTAGCTGAGATTGATAAGTTCGCAGTCGAAGGCAAAATGACGTGCCGATTTAATAAATACGGAACTCTGATGAAGAAGAGGATACTGGATATCATCGACGAGTACAAAGTGAAGATTAATGAATGTAAGATGATCGTGGAAGATACGACTCTTGCTACGCAGACAGTAAGTTAGTCCCTTAACAAGCCCCTCGTCATAGTGGCCCCCAAATAGGTACCTAGGTACTCAAGATTCCTAGGCGTACAACCAAATAGCAAAAATGGATGCGGATATCAACACGGTGATTGCGATGCAAGCGAGACAAGCGGGACAGGGTGGAACGCAGATGAAATCAATAGCACTGCTAACGATGATCTACCTGCCTTCCTCTAGCGTCGCGGTAAGTTGCACACGTGAAATGGATACCTAGGTACCTTAGGTACCTATATGAACCTTGGCTAATGTCGCAAAGGCGATATTCTCAATGGACATGTTCGACTGGAGCCCTAAAACCGGAGGATCAGTTGTGTCTAATTACATCTGGGTGTTCGCGGTGTTCGCGATAGGACTTACTGCCATCACGTTCCTCGTATGGTATTACACTAGTAGCTTTACTTCGCGATACACCAAATCGTTAGAAACGGATGTTTCAGGGGCTCAGGGAAAGTTGGTTTAAGCGCAAGGACTTGTGAAGATATGATTGTATGTCAATATGGCGAGGAGTTATGTTGATTTTTTATGGTGGTGTACTAGATGTTAAGCATTAAAAGGGGGGGATGAGCAAATCTATTTAACATGTGTTATGACTACTGGGATCACATACCGGCGCCTAGCTTGTTTGACGTTAGAGACGTCGTCTGCCCTAAATTAAACCCTGACCGTTAAGCATCGGCATATTATCGAGACACTGCCGTTGCCACCTTCAGGGGTCGGCCCCATAATCAATTATATCATAGAAGTTGGGACAGCTGAATCTGATCTCGCTAATTCTGCGACACGCCGTATGTTGAGGAACATGCATCAGTTATTTTTTCGAACGTACGATGACTAAAGACTGATCGATTGAAACCCAACCTAAATACCAACAGAGAAAACCAAGTTGACTAGGAGAATGCAAGCCTTCCCAGAATTACGACGTAGATCTTGAAGCACATCCATTCCATCATTTTCCAATCCATTCTTCGTAGCTAAAAACCTCGCCTCGTCATTCAATGTCGTGACATTCGTAATATCTTCCCCTCGACTGGAGTAGTGGAGTCAAATTTATGTGTCCCTAGAAAGAAAAGTGAAGCAATTAGCCTGTGTCTTCATATATAATAACCCCGTACGGACAAGAGACAAGGTGGGTATCACATACAATAGTGCCAATGTCAAATCGCCATGAATGCGCGCCTTAAGCGTAACCTCAACCTCGAGGTTGAGATCGAGACGAAGTCGGAGAGTGTCGGACTTGCCACCACCTCCTTGGTCCTGCTGCTGAACCATCTGCTGTTGCTGTTGCTGTTGCTGCATCATCTGTTGCTGCTGCCTCTGCTGGAGCATCTGCTGGTCTTCTTGTGGCTGGAGAGGCTGGACGGAGCCGGGGCGGCGGCGGTTGCGACGGCGGGTGCGAGGTGGTCGCGAGGTCTCGGACATATGGTCGGAGGCGTCCGATTGCTCGGACTCCTGGGCGACCGTCGGCTGTCGCTGGGGCTGCTTCTCGTCGACGCTTGAAGATGACATTGTGGTCGATGTTACTGATTAATACTTAGGTAGGTAGAAAAGCAAGAAATATCGTATGGGAAGCACAGAAGGATGAGGCTTTTAATAAAGCTCAGCGGTGGCTTGATGATAATGCGAAAGAAGACTACTTGGTATGACGACCTACGGATAACTCGGAGGCGCCCTTACGTTGTTATATGAATTCGGGTCGTGTGGCTGAGAGGATCAGAGCGCCGGGGAAAAGAGATCAAGATTTCTAACATTTACGTTACCTAGATGCGTGTCATGTATTGATCAATCGACGATGGCTTAGATTCAACGTCACCACTTCCGATGTACCCCCCATATATGTGAAGTATTCCGATTTAGAGTGGCCGGGGAAGACCATATACTTTACGGCCTAGAACAAATCCTGATTTTAACCTAGACACTTACATCATGAGGCGATTGGGGGTGTCCGCCGGGCGTCGAATCAGAGACTGTCCCGAAAGCCTCATGTGGTAATTTGACGTCGGAATCCCCACCTTTTCTCACCCCCTTACCACGCCCATCAGCACGCCGTTATAGCCCCGCTAATTTTCGTATAGGGGGTTCAGGCCTTTGCTGTAGGTTACCGTTGGATGCTGAAAGGATTCAGATTCGGATGTCAGCAGACTCCAGTTCACGAACGTGCTGACAGGAGATATCCAGGAACTGGGGAGAGCAAACTTGTAGAAGGATGCGATTTGACCTATCACCTGCCACATTGAATTCATAAAAACCGGTTGCTGACGCCATATATTTCTTCAATCGATGGTATATATCTGATTTATATATTGCTAGGAATGTTATATTTTACATAAGGGTTATTGAGACTGATTTAATAGACTTTCAAAGGACGACCGACATAATTAAAAAAAAAAAAAAAACGTTAAAATCAGTTGCGCTCGTCGCTAATATTGATTATCACCATTGCAAAATTTCAATTTTGTTTCATGGATTCGGGTAGATGTTAGTGGAATAGCAGACCCCTGAGTTTTGAATGCTACACAAGCCGTACGAGTGGCTGTAGAAGACCAGGGACCAACTGAGTTGCAGTGGAAGGTGTTATTCTCTACCTTTAATCATAACTATAAACGTGAAAAGACTTTTGGTTTCTATTTATCCATTATATTAGAAATTTCTCTGCAATTTAAGCAGAGTATTTAGGTACTAAAGAAAACCAGTACCCACCAACTCCTTAGCTACTTGTACAAGTGCCGTCCTCTCGATGATATATTCCTCCTATTGCGCCTTTGTTGCAAACTGATGTTTCACATATATACTGTATCTTGTTTTGGTATCCAATGGTTATAATACAATTCCCGCTTCGATGCAAATCTAAGGGGATGGGAGTAATATCGAGATTCATTCCGCAATCCGTGATAGCGAGAAAGGTCGATTTCAATTCGGTGTCGGTAGGATAGATTTTCTGTGATTTAGGTTTCCATTTGAGAGCACGAAATAGACCTAGGTAATGGTGATCGTCTCGCAATATGCCCGGGTTGCTGGCGCTAGGCTTCGTGGTAACAAGATCGTTGTAGATAGGTTGACCCCCTGAATCCTCTTCCTACCAAGAACACCCTAAATCGTCGTGCTGCTGCCAAATAATCCACCAGGAAGTATCCGTAGACATTTAGTTGATAACAGAAATCAAATAATATTCGTAGGTTCATGCTCGAGTTCTATAACTAATTGTTCTCGTGCAGCTCCAGGGGTATATCGATAAAATGTCGCTGTGTGTTCAAGTCGAATAGGCTCCGGCCAGGATGAAAAGTTCCCGTTTAGTTGAAGTCCAGCAATTGTATCTTTCTTGTTTGATATCTGTTTTTTGGTTGAGCTTACTGCTGCTGGCTGCGCCTGGCGAGGCGACACGCGGTGAAAGCAGCTACTACTACCGCGACTACGCCTATAATAATAACACCAGCGACAACCCCAGGATCGGAGAAGGCCGCTGTATTGGATCCACCACTTCCTGCTCTGTATCCGGCTGGCATTGTAACTGATTAATTGTTGGTGAGTTGGGAAGTTCGCGAAATCGTTGTGGTTGGATCGCCGAAAGCGAAAAAGGCGAGGAACATCTATTTTGAATAAATACAAATGTTGACGGCGCTTAATATCGTTTAAGTATTTAATATGACCATAAAACCATCAGGTGAGGCAAATAGAAGTGCCTCGCCACTGTTCCATTGGGCTGCGGAATACAGCTGAGGCTGTGCCCCATCACCACATCGCTAGAGTTAGGTATCGATAGCATCACAGGGGCAGACATGAATGTGCCTTGCCAAGACTAGGATATGGTTCCATTTAAAAATCTAGAATTACGCCCGAGCAGACTGTACATTGATGCAGAACAATATGTCCGCCAATAATATTCAACTTTACCACATAATGCCTAATAGGATGTAAGGTATTTGCCCACTATTTGATGGAATTATACTCGCGTTATGTTACCGAATAGGGCCATTATCCAAAGTGTTGAACATACTATCTGGTATTGAGACGGAATTAATTTCGTATAGAATTCGAGAACCAGTTCCAGCCCTTTGACTGACACAAGTCAACCAGCTCCACCAAAATTTCACTACTGATTCCATGATCATTAATCAATATATGATCTGAAATATACAACTCCATTATGGGCTGGTCTAACATTATTCGAATTATTTCATTATATTTTGCAAAGCTTCAAACGACGTTGTCATTCACGAGGGGATTGACGACTCGTGCCAAATAAGGGGATACCGCTGATCTACTTTATTGTCTACCCCTTTAATTAGCAGATGTCCCTAACCAGGGACCAAGCGGGAGAATACACCTGTGCATCCGTAAAGCTCGCTTTTGATCGGCTGGGAGTACTTACTGTAGGTCAGAGCGTCGCTGGTTCAACTGGCACAAGGCAGAATATGTACAAATTCCTGTACCGTCCATGCTCTATATTCTGGATCTGGATCTGATCTATCAGGCAATGAGAAGCGGTATCCCCCGTAGTCTCTGGCTGGAAATAACTGCTGGTCAAAGGGTTAGGCCCTGATCAATGGAACAATTACAAATAGGTT
Source organism: Annulohypoxylon moriforme (assembly GCA_022695765.1). Lineage (NCBI taxonomy): Eukaryota > Fungi > Ascomycota > Sordariomycetes > Xylariales > Hypoxylaceae > Annulohypoxylon > Annulohypoxylon moriforme. The sequence continues at coordinate 140,038 of MU403122.1, read as the reverse complement.
AGCGAGCACCCAAGATTCTGCCGCCTGTACCGATGTCCAATCAATAGCCATCCGACCATGCTCCAAACTCCAGTATCCTGTCTAATTCTAATATGAAACTCTATAGTACAACATTATGATACAGTAATCCTCCATCTATCTATCGTACACTTTCATTAACAGTTCATCGAGCGTGTCCGTTACCGACAATCTCGATCTCGTCATCCGACGAAAGGCCAGACAATTGTCTCTCTACCCATGCAGAGATACTTGAAGCAGCCTCGACAGGATTATCTAAATGTAATTGAAAAAAGCCTTGCAACTGCGAAGGGGTAAATGTGTCTTCCGGGATTTGTGTGGCGAAGTCTGAAGCAAGTCTGTGCAGTTGCTCGTGATCCACTTGGATCTCCTGCTTCCCCCCTATTTTGTTTATGTCTTTCGAGGATGGCAATGCTAGGTAATCGATGTCTGGCGCGAACATTCGAAGGAACATTTGCTCAGCTGATTTTCGGCTAATATTCCCAAGCAGTATCTTCATGTCGACGCGGCCAGGACGCACCAGAGCACTGTCAAGACGAGACAGCTTGTTAGTCGTCATAATAACGATACGACCTTCAGGAGACCCAACCCCATCTAAGACGTTAAGCAGACCGGAAAGCGTGCAATTTGTTATAGCTTCGCCATGCTGCTCGTGGTTGGTTGAATCACGTTTTGTCCAGATGGCGTCGATATCCTCTAGGAGCACGATACATTGTGGCGGCACCTCCTGAAACATCTGTTCCAGATCCTGATCAGTCGCTACGCTCGGAATTTTGACTTCGTAAAGATCGAGACCGAATTCCCCGGCCAGAGCAGTCGACAATGAGGACTTCCCCGTACCCGGCGGCCCATAAAACAAGTACCCTCTTCGATACGGCATACTCCTGAGATTATATAATCGTTTAGTATTGGGGTCCAGATATTTTCTGATATCGGCGAGGAGCTCCTGCTTTAATTTATCATCGAAATGAACCGTCTCTAAACGGCGTATCGGCTTGCGGGACTTGGGTTGCCAGGACATTCGATAACGCGAATAGATGAGGACGAAGTATTGAGCTTGCTTGTCCGCATACTCTTGGCAAGTCTGAAATAACTTCTTAATAGGCTCCGTTGACCGTCCGAGACAACCGATAGTGAGTTCTTCTCCGCCGACACCATCATAGGCGGAATTGGCCATAGAAGCTTTGAAGCCATCGAGAGGTCGTCTAATTACGAATAAGTTCCCTTCGTGCCAGAACCAGGTCGAGTCGAAGTGAGGCAGATACTGTATATCACGGCGGGTCTTCTTCAGCAAGGCGGCACGGTCCGCGACAGCGCCAGGTTGAACCTGAGTGCGAGCCGTGAAGGATCGGATGCTACGAAACTGGATAACATTGGTCACGACCCAGTTCGTCACATGCCTATTCAGCGGGTCGTGACCGGGTATGGTGACGGAAGAGATAAAGAACTGCCTGACCCAGCCATACGTTTCGTGCCAAGCAGACCTTAAAAATCTCCAGGCGGCGGGAGTAGCACCAACGCATGCGGCTAGGGACCCTAAACGTGCGATGTCAAGTCCTGATACCCAGTGGCCAATGAGCTCTCTTAGAAAGTCGAGGCCATGCATCGACGGGTCAAGAAACCTATGGCTCGCTGTAACCCCAACGTGAAAGGGGCGGGCCATTGTGGGCGCGCCGCTTCGGTGGACGATCACAGGACAGGGACGGCGCTAGGGGATTTGACGGGCCAAAATGGCCAAAATGGCCAAATGGCACAATGGAACCGGAGCTGAAGAATCAGAAGAATGGAACTAATCCGCAACGTCAAAAATGATACATTAGGTAATGAAATGAGAAGTGAACAGCTGAGGGTATAGCGACATATTATAATCCCTCTTAAGATATATTACATTGAAATATCCATAATGCCGAACCGAAAGTTGTCAAGTTGTTCAATTCTACGGAATACCAAGGTGAGAGAACTCTTAAGTCCGGCGAGAACTTTTTTTATTATTATTATTTTATTAAAAATACAGACTATTTGCGCCACAAACACCACAAGCACCGCCACGCCTTTTACCCCTGAGCTGGAGCTGAGCTTAATAGGTGGAAGCGAACCAAGCGCGATTACCTAATACAAATATAGTCATCGGGGTGGAATTCACGGTTTGTATCATTCGTCAGTAGGACTTTGGTTTGAGAAAGATGGATAAATAACAAGAAAAAGAGGACGAACATTTTGCGCAGGGATCTTCGGATCGTAGCGAGCGAGACCGGTATTTAAATTCAGCGGAAAGGGGCATTTCGCGCTTATCGGATATTCGAGATTGTGTTACATCACATAAGAGCATGCATTAGAGCATGATATGTAATATTTGAAGCCTTCTCACGGCCACGTTCCACAAGGTTGGACCGGGATCTCGCCTCATTCTCAATCCTGAACATCTTTTTTTCTTTCCCACTTTCATCATTTTCTTCAAACGACAATGGTCAATTGATTCGACGATGAGCTGGCATATTAAACCCATGCTGCCGCATCCGGAAGTATCTCCAATCTTACTGAGGGGCAGTATAGGATGCATCATCGCCAATTCTAATCCAATCCCCTCCTACATGCAACGAATCACTGCAGGACCCTAACTTTTCATGACTTTCCTTGGCCTTTCCTGGCCTTTCCCAGCTTTTGAACTTGACGCTGTCCATTCCTGGCAGTCCTGAGGTGCTGAGTCCGGCAACTTATCGCCGTCTTAACCATATCACCTGGACTCCGGATCAGAACCTGGACATGCATCCTGTGCCATACATATCTGTTCGAGCGGTGCTACAACACCCCGAGGACTTGTTCTTGGACCATTCCTGGGTCCCTGCTTTTTCCTACCTGCTATGTCTGGATAGATTTTAATCCATCTGACGCCGTGGAATATATGTTGTGAAATCATTCATGCGAACAAGAGACCTCGCGCATTTTAACCGGGGAATATTCGTTCTGCGACATCTGCAACGCCAATGCAGATTTCCTCCCTGCGGCATTCGGTCCCTCTCACTTGTCCCAGCCTAGTGTTATGGGTCTCTTGCACTTTACGCTATGGCCAGCCTCCTATGAGCTCTGCGTGGCTCTGCTTGGCTCCGCATTCTGCATACACTTAGATCCTACCTATATGGCGATCCGTGTAGGCGCCGAAGCTACTCTCGCAGACGGGAACCTACAGTCTGCCAGCTCAAGGGCCTATAACGAATGAGATCGGCCTGTAACCTACGTCTACATGCATCGCTTCCTATCGCAAATTTCCCGTGTAGGTACAATCTTGTAGGTATCAGCTAGACATTGCTTCCCCAAGTCTATCATCGTTGGCTATTGTCGAACAGGCGAGACGAATGAGGATTCGGCCGGTCTTCGTCAATGACCCCGCCATCATCGTCACTTGTTCGGCTGTTTGTCTAGGTACTATGGCCTCTCAAGTGAGTGGCCGGCGACCCACGAGGATGCCTTTCCCGCAGCGATCGCTAGTTACACGCTGCGACCTTGTTGCGTGTTGGAGTAGCTGCGCAGAATAAAATCGCTCTCGTTGCCCAACCTTTTCTTCTCATCTGAGGTAGGTCTCTCTCCGTAGCTATCTACGTCGCCTCGCTTCATTTCTCTACCCTCGCTGCGCCCATGGCGCACCTCTCTTGGTCAACATCATTCATAAATTCCCCTCCTATCGGTGCTCAGATCACCAGGAATGTATCTACCCCAGACGAACCATCCCAATTCCGACTCCTCCTTGGCTCCGGCCACAAGACTCGGAGTGGGCCTGCCAGCCTCGCGAGAATTCGCCACAAATCACAATCCACCCTTTCCCACCGAGTCGGTCTCACATACGGCACGTCGGCTCTTTGCCCGTAGCCTCGGCGCATTATCGACTACGCTTGAACGTATAACGAGGCTACGGAAGAGAGCGGGGGAGAACAGCGTGAACACCACCATCGGCGTGGTGGTCGGCATCCTTCTAGCAGTATTCTTGCTCGGGTTCTTCGGGTTCTTCTACTTCTATGGGAGATCACTCCGTGCTAAGCGACGAAAACATCGTCGCCGCAAGTCAGCCGGCTCGAAGAATTCTAAGGAAGCTCCCGGCGCTGCCGCTCCGCCGGCTGCATAACATACGGCAATTGTTATGTTCTTCATGAAATACGAAGCATGAATTATGAGGTTCAGAACCATTACGACGGCGAACGCCAACAATGAGCGTTGGAAGGAGGGCAACGTTTAGGGCATGGGAATCTACAGGAAGTTTGTCGCATATCTACAGAACGGCTTATTCAGCGGCCAATACCAGAATCAGCGAGTTCTCGTCATGTAATCAGGGTAATTACGTTTGGAGTTGGGGTTTTCATGTTTGTACGATATGAGCACAAAGTATTTCAGGGGCATGGGCGGAGTTTCGGGGCGAATTGGTATAATGGGTAAGGAATATTTGCGATACTGTTTCGAGGAGTCTTGTACATGCTCATGATAATCATGATGAATCTCACGATCCCGTTTTCACATGGGGGTTCGGGGCCGAAGATTTAGACGCTAGGTGAGTGCAACCACTTGACGAACGAGTCGAGAAAGCCTCATTTTCCCCACGCTCCAAGATCGTCCATCTAGCGTTGGTGCCCAACGAAAGTGCTTACTTGATGCTACCACCCTCAACTACTATATCGGGCTCTCAGCCATACTTTTATCGTAGGGCATATGCCAACTCAACTTCCCCTGTCGCACACAGATCGTTGCGCCCGGCCAATCGCAATACATCTCGACCAGCCATCAAGGGTTTTTTCTTAAGCAGCTACGATGCTTCAATGCCACGACCTGTTCTGTCGCACAGCAGATATTCGTCTTCTGTGCATCAGGTACGGGTGGATCTTTCCTGACGCGATTCCATAACTTGGTTGCCAGCTCTTCTTTTTTTTCTCCTTATATCCTACCTAGTAGGTATCTTCATGTAAGCGAGACCCCCCATCATCAGCATCGGTAGATCTGGGCTGCGCCTCTATGTAATGTTACCCTTCGTACACATGCTGGGTTTTTTTAAGGTTGGATGATGGGATTTTAGTGGTGGTGTCGAGTCCGCGTCAATAGTTTCTTTGTCGTCAACTTGCCAGCACTTGTCTCGACCAACTCATAATCGGTATTTTGGTTTCTTTCGGATATTTCTTTTCCCGTGGGCTGGACGCTTGGCTCAAGAGATAGAGGTTCCTTGTGACCGACGCTCTGTGGTAACATTGGGATTGTTGGTGATCTAGCAGGAGTGAGACTAAGTTGGATGATGATGTGCGCTGGCTGTCTCTGACTAGGTGAGGTGTTCTAACTGGGATTGTTGTAGATAGGAACAGGAAGTCGTGGTAGAATTAGGGACGTGGTTGGGTCTTGGTTTAGGATATTGTGGTGTTGCCTTCTCATCTCTTACTCCTCTTGCTTCTCCTAATCTCTTCGTGATGCTAAGCTATGTTTTTTACCCAAAATATTTCAGGATTCATTCAATTTAATGATGACGTAGAATAATATGAACAAATATACGGATACGACATAGGGGAAATATAAACGAAGAGAGATCATGCAGACAATTGCTGCTATCACTCGGAGAATCGGAGCATCGGGGCACCCTTTTTATTAGGGGAGGTTGGGGAATACGCTGCCTGGCTGCTCGATGCTCGTTTCTGGCTTGGGCCTGAAAATCGAAAAGATAAGGGGCTTCTAGCTGAGCAAGAGGAAAGGAGTTGATTGGTTGGATGAGGGAAACCGAGCCCCTTTATACGCCCCCCTAAGACTGAATAAATTCAGCAATGACTTTACCACTAAGCCTTAATCATATTAATTGAACTTAACTACTTCTATCGCATTGTCGGCACCATTGATGTGACAGCAGTTCTCCATGCCGCAACTTTAGGAAATGTTAGAAAGTGGGCGCCTTGGGAGTTGATGGCTCTTGTCCTTATAACTGAGTCGCCTGATGACTTTTTGGAAATTCATATACTTAATTTGAGATCCCTTCGCGAATTATTGGAATAAACACAAATTAAGGGTGTCATGTTTGTATACCAGAAGGTCAAATTGCCAGAAGCAAGTAAAGGCTCATAAATAGTAAGTACACAGATATAGACAAGTAATCATCTATACCCCTCAGAAATAAGACATAACTACCTTGTAATATTCTAACATTACCTAGGTAATCACATCTTATACCTCTTTCTATAGAAACTACCGTCGGTTTAATTACTTACCCACCACCTTATGGCTTGCTAGACCTGGTTATCATCGCCTGGCGACCAGCATAGCGCTAGCATGCGCCTCTTCATGCATGCACGCCAAATAATCTTCAAGTCCGACCTGCCCTCAAACCAATCATTTCTAAATACCTCAAGTTAAGATGCAATGTTCAAATTCTCTGTGATTGCCGAATCTACCCATCGCGAGCCTTAACTCCTGATAGGAGGCCTCAAGACTCAGCAGACTACCTAATAACTGCCTACTCCCTGCGCCTCATTTTTTTAACAAAAAGCACCATTAGATTAGCATTACGTGTAATGCGGTAACATCACAAAGACCACTGAGGTCAGTGGCTTCCTTACAGTGCCTCACTTCGTACCGTTGTGTAACACGGGCGAAAATCGAGGCCAGTCCATCGACATGATTCATCAATACAATCCATTCGGACAAGCCGCAAAACGAATATATTATCGCCAATATCCAATTTAGCACTGCTAGTTTCGTATCACTTGTGGTTACATTCGCCCTCTATAACACAACCGTGCCTACTAGGTATTTGCTCGTCGATAATGTCGGTGCGTTTAGGTTAACTCCCCTGTCAGATCTTCAACCAGTGATCATGTGGAAAGGCCTATATTACAATTCATAATGGGCAAAAGGGGAATGTCACACCGTCCACCAAGTTTGCCCAGAATTATCACCTCTTCTACTCCTCAAGGTTAGATATATAGCTCGGCAGTTAGTTCTCTAATTCAATGCAATCTTCCAGTTCAGAATAATAAGATACCGAAAGTACAACATGGGCAACCCATTCTCATCACTTCGAACCAATTTAATATTTGGGTATTTGTTTCAACCACTCGGACGTTTCACCACTCAAAGTCCAAATGAACATCCGCGACAGACATCAATATATACCCCCCTTAATCGAGAACCCCCCCAAATTAGGTTTATCACGATTGAACCTTCTAGAACAGAGGATGAGCCAGTGAGGTGTCAGCTCGATGTCGTTGAGCTTGAGCCAGATGTTCATTATGCTGCACTATCGTACGTTTGGGGTAACCCAAAGATCACCAAGGATATCATAGTCAACGGTGTCAATTTACCTGTCACAACCAATTTGGAGGCTGCATTACGTCAATTTAGAAAGGATGGACTTCATGGGGACGAGAATGTAACACGCCTCTGGGTCGATGCCATTTGTATTAATCAGAAAGACGTACAAGAACGTAACCATCAAGTGAAGCTGATGGCGTCCATTTACCAAAAAGCTACGTATGTTTTATCATGGCTTGGACCTCCCGACGAAAACCGCCCTGATCTCGCATTCCGGACCATTGCAAAACTCACTCCTGTTCTTGTCGAAGCGATAGAGAACCCGACTGAGGTTCATTCGTGGGATCTTAAAAAACTACAACGGGTAATTGTTGAATGGATGCTCACAAATTTGGGCCCTTTCACCATAGATGATGAGGGCCCCGATGCAATCTACTGGCGATCCTTACAGAGACTAAGTGACCACGTATACTGGACGAGAATGTGGATTATCCAAGAAATGGCCCTAGCAAGATCAGCGAGTGCACATTTGTACATCTGTGGTAATGAACGGATCAATCGCCTAACTCTTCAGACATTATCATCCATTCTACAAGTTCTACGGAGATCAAATCTTTCAGACTCTGATTTACACGAAAGCCAAGAATGTGCAGTTTGGGATTGCGTCTCGAATAGTATCATTTTTAGTAAGCTTCCTACGGATGGAGTGCTCTGGTACGTTGCTGTTACGGCCGCAAACCCTAGCGAAAGAAAACTGATCGACCTCATTTATCACTCGGCGTTCAATGCCCTTGCTACCGATCCTCGAGATTTTGTATACGCATTAATCAGCCTTGCTAATAATAGCATCGAACTTGATCATAAGAAGAGTGTCAAGGACGTTTACATTGACGCTATTCTAAGCGATGGAATCACAAACTGTGTGTCAACATGCCTAAGTCATTCAGGGAGTGGATATGGATTAAAAAATGGTCACAAACTTCCTTCTTGGGTACCGGATTTCAGTAATCTCAAGAAAGAACACCTGTACGACGCGGTTGGACGCAAAGCTTTCCTAAGCACCATTGATTCGAAACCATCTCAAGTCATCGGAAGGAATACTCTTCGAATACAGGGTGTAACTCATGGTCGCGTAAAACTAGTGAAGCCCCTTCGGTTAGAGTATTTTTCCCTAGGTAATAACGGCTATGGCGATTTCGGGAAGTTTTTCCAGAAGCTCTGTGTAGAATATCTCCATGAGATGAGTGGAATGGCCTCTGCAAAAAACACATTCATGTGGTGCAATTCCTACGCGCCACTAAGGGAGTTGGTAGACGTCTTGGGATGTGGCGACGATTTGGGATACAATCAGATTACGATCCCGGCGATTCCAGGAATGAATTTCTACAGGAGTGCGATCGCCTGCTTATATAATTTGCTTAACGAAGATCTCCTCGTCGACGATGACAAGATAACGGCTACAACAAAGTTAAAGGTCTCATCAGGCATGCGATTGGATGTCTTCCTACTGGCGGCCTTCACCGGCGAAAATACTCGGGATGTGCTCGAGAACGCACAAGCGGTACGTGGTAAGATGGTAGACCTGGAAATTATATCTAGGTTCGCATCGATGATAGAACGTGCAACACAAAGAACCCTATTTAAAACAGATAAGGGCTACTTGGGGATTGGGCCACCTAATTTGCGACGTGGTGATCTGGTTTGCAGCTTGGATCAGACATCGATATTACGGAAAGATATGTTTAAATGGAAACATATTGGTGATTGTTATGTGCCGAGGTTTTCGAAGATGGAAGCAGCTAAAATGATTGAAGAAGGGGAGCTGAAGGTTCAAACGTTTGATATATGTTGATTTAGTTTGGGTGATATTTCGGGGTCAGAATTCTCTCAATATGCGAAACGAATTTCCAAACCCCCTAGAAAAAACCACTTTTCAGTTGAATGCCGCCAATCAGGTGCTGTGAAGAGCTGAGGAGATAGCGGTGTTTAATGGACGTAACCGGATTTTGGACAGGCTCGATAAGAAATTTTTGATAAGGAATTTCAGTTTCAACTCAAGGTAACAAAGGTAACACACACCTAAGTTTGACTCAATAAACTTGCCAACTTCCTTTCTTTTAGCCTCCGTGGTTTTACTTCTTGGCTTGTTCCGCTTGCCTCGTTACAAAAATCCCTCCGGCTTTCATAAGCTTCTTCGCAGCCGAAGAAAGCACAAATCGCAAGGCGGACATAGTCACTTTTTCCTAATCGGGAAATACAATTCCTATTCTATATTATGGCAGGTAACAAGAAGCGGAAGGGTGTTGAAAAGACTCCCGAACCTAAACGACGTTCTAATCGACCTGGTTTACGCTCTCAAACCAATGTCGGTTCAACAGCGGACGCAACAAAGGTCAGCACCAAAAGCTCAGTACGTGTTGTTCAATCTCCCACAACCAGTACACCTAATGCCTTGCCAGGCCCGGTAACATCGACTCTTCCTGTCGCAAATCCACCTCCAGCCAGTGTAGCGTCTTCGTCTGTGTCTCAAACTCGATTTTCTCTTGATACCAAATATTGTCCTATTACGCTTAAGCCCCCTCCGGAGCCCGAAGATTATTTCAAACGCCCTAATTTGAACGATTTTCTTGCTCCGATAAAAATCTATCACCCGGCTGTCGACAGGGCTATACTCGAATTTTCGAGGCCTGACAGTGGTGGCGTCCATTATAACGTGGCGTATTATGCTGCTTGTATCGTGGCGGGGAATATTTGGAAGGAAGACGAGGGCCGGAATGAACGGGACTTACGCAGATCTGTCCCCCCCTCTGATCCTGATGTGTCACCTACGGTCGGCCGGGCGAGGCGTGAACGTGGTCGCCCTCGTAAAGAGAGAAGCAGAAACAGCGAGACAAGCCGTCAAGCTAGAATAATGAAGGATATTCATGATACGACCATATGGGCTACTCAGGCCCATGCGCGACCTTTCTTTTCAACCAGCGACGATCCCTCGGATCTTGACTCAATTGTCATATGTCCTCCGGATGAAATTCTTCGCGAGTCGTCGTATTTCTTTCACTTTTGCGAACATCCGGACCATGTACGTTACCCGATCGTTACGAGATTTGACGATTGGATCTTTCCGCATGGCAATGTTCCGTTTCCGTGGAGTAGTCAACACGTGCCTAGCTGGTGTGACTTAGAAGATAGCAAACTTGCCGAGTCCCTATATTGTCGGTTCACCGCCCAATTTACTAAAACCGAATCCGCTCATATGATACCCAAAAAGGAGCACTTATGGTTCGATACGAATTCGATGTATTCCTACACGGACGTAAGGAACGGTAACGAGATTAATGCAACGTCAAACACCTTTTCTCTTCGGGCAGATGTTCGTAAAATGTTCGATAACCATTTTATAACGATTGTTCCCAAGCCTAATCGTGCAAATGAGCGCACTTATAGCCTGTGTATTCATTTCCTTCATACCGATTCGGACTCTTTTGTTCGATCAGCGTTGGAGATCATAGACCTCTGGCAAAACCAACTAATTCGACCTATTCCTTGGATTCATCCCAATTTCATTTTCGGTCGGTTCGCTTGGAGTATATTCCATCCTGCTATCATGCCAATTCTAAGCCAAAAAGTGAATGTTCTGGTATATGAGTCTTACGGCTATCCACTAGCCTATCAAACCACCTCGCAAAATCTAGGTTCTTCTGAGAAGGATTCGGCGAATGCTGGTTCAAAAAATTCACTTACCAATGACACTCCGACTGAAGGCTCTGTGCCTATGTATGGGCTTGAGACTGCCTCTGGGACGCTTGCTGGATTTGACTTGAATTGTCCGGAAGATTTTCGCAATCCACGCCTAGGCTGCCTCTATGATTCGTGGCCTGACGATGATGAAGAACCAAATCGCCGTGGCCGAAGTTTGAAGCGTTAATGTTCTCCGTATCATGCCTCTGAAATTGATGAGGATATATGCTGACTTACATTAGTACTGTAATATATCATATTTTTGAGACATCGATGTATTCCAAGGTTATCAGCGAGATCACATCGTCAGATGGATCGTCTCAAGCTAGGAGGCTGTACACATCCTGAACAGCCTTACGAGCCTTGATTTCGGGGATGAATTACCTTTTGCGGACCAACACACCGTTTCAGCCTTTCTGGGCTGTTTGGTTAGGGCTGGTAGGGTTTGTTGAGATTTGCATCAGCTGAGGATCCACCGGAGCATCGGGGCAGCGGAGACATTCCACATAGGCACGATTCTCGCATACGGCGTACCATAGTAGATGGAGAACTCTGACGTAGATAACCATTAATGGCCGTATAAACAACGAATGAAGCCTTACTGCGCCAATTGCCAGAGGCTGTGAGATCTTGGCAGCAATACCAAGAAGATCAACAGCGGCACAGCAATAGTAGCGTAGAATCGCGACTAGGCCAATTGGCTGTACCTGGGGTCAGAACTTCTTGGTGGATGGGTTTTTGGATCATCGCCATTTCATTCCCAATAAAAATAGTCAGGCATCCGCTGAAGGGATTCTTTATAATCACGATGTAGCCTCCGGTTCAGATTCTCGTGCCGCTCGTGGCGTCAACACTGACGAACTCGCATCTCCAGTTTTCATTATTCTGTAAAATATTTTATCGATCATATATCACATATCATATATTTATCTCCATTAATCTTCAAGATGAGATCCTGGGTCTCTGCTCTCTCATTGGCGGCCCTGCTACCGTTGGTAGCGGCTGATTGCGACAACTTCGATTTCACGGGCCAATACGGCGGCGATGGTTTCAGCACGACGTACAACAAAACCTTCCAGGTTTCTGGGTGGACGAATTGCACGGATGATTTGGCAGCCCAGAATAACGGGAACAACACTTGCTTAGTCCACAATCCTGGCGTCAATAGTATGTGATCACCCTTACCCACTTCCCTTACCGCCTCGTTTCATTACTTACCTAATTACCTACTAACATAACCCTAGTCGGCTTAGAAGTAAACCCTGAAGTCCGCTATATCCAGGTAGACAGTAAGACCCAGAAGGAGATCCTGGCGCTCGTGCAGGAGAAGATGAACGCCGCCCCAGCCGCCACAACCAACTTCAACTCCACAATCGTCATGAACTTCACGTCCGTTACTAAGTCGATATCTATCGGGGACGTTGGTTACGCCGGGTTCACGCCGTATATCAACTGCTTTGACGGCGTGCTCTCCGACTGCGACGATGACGACAACCTCGAGGGCAAGGCGATCCGTGCCTGCGGTCTCAAATGGCTAGGTAGAGAACAAGCCGCCAAGGAGCAAGGTCGGCAGTTATATGACGGCATTGAGGGCTGGGTAACGTACGACGATAACTCTGGTGCTGGAATCCCGGATTCGCTGCCGTCATATGACTCGATTTCCGGTCATGCAACCAATTACCAAGGTGACGATGAGAATTCGGCGGTGAGGAGCGTTGTTGGAAGTGCGGCTTTGGTGGTTGCGCTGCTCAGTTCGGTTTATGAGATAATGTGAGAGCTGTAGCTGTAGCTACAGCTCTAAGTTAGGCGACTCTTTATCCTGTATATACCTACTTAGATTTAATAGACGATGAGATCGCCGAGAAAGAGGAGAGTCGAGGCTCTCCGCATATTCCCCCGCGTTTCCTAAATGGTTGTTCCCTTACATCAGTCATCCGTTCGTTGTCGGCAGCGAGTAGGATCGCGAACCACGGGTAACTAGTTCATTTTACTCCACTATAACCCGACTCCAAGGCCGATATGCGGAGGTTCCATTCATGAGAGCTAGAGAATCTTGGAGTAATATCACTAGGAAACTAATTTCCGACCGGCAACTGATAGTTTCCTCGGGTTGACCGCGATCGAGCCGAGCACACGCCTCTCGTTGGTGTTTCTCCGCATTACACTAAGCAATATTTCCACTTGCGGCTCAGGTCATGTAAGTATCGACGAATTGTGGTTGGGGTTTGCGGGGATATATATAGCGAGGAATGGGGTAGAAATCGTAGTGTTCTGTTCTGTAGATGGAAAAAAAAATAAGCCACGGGATCAAAAAAGGCGAAATAGGGAGAAAGGAGACATTGGAGAATACCTACTATCAAGACAGCAGCTATGTCGGACAAGAAGCCAATCGTCCTCCACATCGGAGATCCTATCAAGCACAACCCGGAGATATACGAGCGCTTCGCATCGGAGTTTACCGTGATCCGGCCGGAAGCAGAGGAGCGTCAGAGAGAGCCGTTCCTACAAGCGCTTCGGGACCGGAAATGGGGAGACTTCGACGCCGTGTTCCGGCCATTTTGGAACACGGGAGGCGAGATGGGGCGTTGGGATAAGGAACTAATTCCTCTGCTTCCCAAGTCGATGAAGATATATGCAAGTGCTGGCGCCGGATACGACTGGGCTGACGTTGATATTCTGGCTGAGCATGGTAAGTCCCCTTCCCAAACTCAAGACACAACTCAGTTAACACCCCCAGGAATCCTCTACTGCAACGGCGCCCGCGCCTCCTCCGAAGCCGTAGCCGACATGGCCATCTTCCACATCCTCAGCGTCTTCCGGAACCTCGCATGGTCCCAACTCGCCGCGCGCTCCGGGGACCCAGCCCAATGGACCGAAGCGCACAAATACGCCACCTTCACAGCTCATAACCCGCAGAACCACGTTTTAGGTATCATCGGCCTAGGCAACATCGGCTCCGTCATCGCGCGCAAAGCGTTCGCTGGGTTCGGGATGCAGATTCGGTACTTTGATATCGAGCGCAAGACGCCGGAGCATGAAACTAGTGCTGGAAACGCTGTTTTCGTGTCTACGTTGGATGAGTTGTTGGGACAGTCCGATTGTGTGGTCCTCGCGACCCCCTTTGGTGGCTCGGTCCTGATCGACCGCGCTCGCCTGTCCAAGTTCAAACCCGGATCGCGGTTCGTGAATATCGCACGCGGCACGCTCGTCGATGAAGACGCGTTAGTCGAGGCACTGAAGTCGGGGCAGCTGCACGCGGCCGGCCTAGATGTGTTTGCTAACGAGCCGCATGTGCACCCGGAGCTGTGCAAAATGAATAATGTGTCGCTGACGTGCCATACCGCGGGCGGGGCCCTCGAGACGAATTTCGGGTTCGAGAGATTAGCTATGGAGAATATTGAGGCGTTCTTGCTTAAGGGGAAGGCGTTAACGCCGGTCAATGCGCACTTGATGAAGAGTGGTTAGGGAATAGGGGGGCGTATAAGTGATACTAGTGGAAATGAGAACTATAGTGATGAGAATAAGATAATATACCCAAGTTTATTGTGTCTTTGAATTTTGATATCTGCACTTTTCCCCCTCGCATCTCATCCTTTGCATTACTTTACCTGGCATCTACAATTCTATCAATATCCTGTTTACGTTAAGTCCCGCGATATATCATGTAGCACAAAGCATGCAGGTAGACTACCTGTATCACCACCGGAAATTAGATTGGGGAGACCCGTATGTAGGCGCTACCATCCATCCGCTCTCCTATTTGCTCTATACCATGCATACTCCAACTAGGTATGGTAGAGATCTAAGCCGGTGGCTTCCCACTTCTCCACAGGAATATGAATTCCTGCTAGAACGGTATAGGAATAAGCGATCCGATCGGCTACGCTAAGGAGATTCGCAGCACAGAACGAATAGAAGAACGCCGAGGAATATCTGCAGAAAGTCAATGATGTAAGAGGCGTAAAATATGGATACTGGCGCCATGGTGGGATTTAATATATGTACGAGACCCAATAGCAAGTTATATCGGTAGGTAGGTAGTATATGTCAAATAGAAGTGATAAATAATATCAACCACGTAGTCCCAAAATATTATGGACATAGCCATCAACCCACCTACTCAATGTCTTCAAAGGGAGGCGTTTAGTCCCGTAATAGCCTTCAATGCGCCCTCTCTCACCCTTTTCGTGATTTCTGCAGCAGGAAGCTCCTCTCTGACCAGGCCGACGCCCGTCCCACTAGCAGCAGTTAGCAAAAGCCTTTTCGCTTTCTTTTAAAAGATGGATAGAAAAAGTAAAAAGGAAATCACGAGTGGGAGAACCACTTACGACCAAGTAACCATTCTAGACACATCGCCACCCTCCTTAGCAGCCTCGAACCTCTTCGTATTCTCATCAAACGGCACGCCAGCCACATGATCCTCGAACGTCGGCGTTATAATAGCGCGGCCATCGTACAAATCGGGCCAGCTCTTATTGCCCTGGATGTGATCGTGGAGTTGCGACCTGAGCATCAAGAATCGTTAGATCATTATTCTTCAGAACAACATAGGATAGTCCAGGGCAGACTTACTTAACCGTACTCGCTCCCCCATCAGCCGTAGACAAAAGCGCCTTCCTCTTGAAATCCTGCGCGTCCGATTCCGTAGCAACCATGTACTGAACAAAACCCCCATGTTAGCAAAACATCCCTCATACCCTCCCCCAAAACAAACCCACGCAACCGCGATCAGTGTACTCACCCTCGTCCCCAAAACCCCCCCCTCAGCCCCCAACGCCAACGCCGCCGCAACCCCCCTCCCATCCGCGATCCCACCAGCAGCCCAAACCGCAACCTCCCTCTCAGGGAACTCAGCGTTCAACATATCCCTCACCTCCGGCACCAAACTCATGACACTCGCCCCGCTAGCCCATTGATGCCCCCCCGCATCCGTGCCCTGAGCTACGATGATATCCGCGCCGTGAGAGGCGGCTTCGCGGGCCGCTGCTACGGAGCCGACTTGGACTACTATTTTAGGGCTGTACGATACGCCGTCATTCGATGTGGATGCGGATTTCAGGGCTTTGATAAGACCAGGGAGAGTCTCAGGGGCGTCTGGTGAGGGGGCGAAGAGCCATATAGCGGCGGGTCTGTATTTTCTTAGGATTGGGATCGCAGTGTTGGCGAAGTGCTGTTTTGCTGTTGATGAGAATGTGACGAAGCCGACGCCGATGGGTAGCGTTCTATTAGCGGGTTCTGAGCCGAGGAGCTCGCGGGCCTGGGTTAGTTGGTCTTCGAGGCGTTTGAGAATAGCTGATCCTGGGGCGAAGTCCCGGCCGCCTTGGATGAAACCTGGAGATGTGTTAGTGAAGGAGTTTAGAGTATCTGTGGTATGGGGTAGAAGGGAGTAGGCTAAGAATCGAGTTGGGAAAGGCGGTGGAATAGAAAGGCAACTAACCCAAACCCCCGGCCTTGGTCACCTCCGTAGCCAATCTCGGGTTCGTAACGCCGTCCATCGGCGCGCTTATCACGAGTGGGTACTCGGTACCCGGAAACCACGACTTCATCCGTGAGCTAGCCATCGTCGCCAGTCTTCTGCGTATGATATTCATCGGTATACTTAACCAGATGGGCAATTAGGTATGAAAGGGCTAGTGTAGTGACTTCTTATATAGCCAACTATCCCACAACCATCTCCTTTCTATTATTCATAGAACCAATAGGTTTCAACAAAACTACCGAGGTATAGGGAATAACTCAAACACTGAGCCTCCCTCCTACCGCTTCGTAGACCGGTCCTCCTCCTAGCCAGCCGTCCGGAGACGCTAAGTTCACCACTAACAGCTTCCCCCTAAGACGCAAGGCCCCGCTCCCCGGCAATAATTTACGAAACAGAAGCGGCACGGGAAGTTCGGCTGGGCCTGAATACTCCTAGAACAACCGATATTTCGAATACGTAGGTATTTATTCGTTGACTCGACGTTGCGAAAAGAGCATCTCCTCGGACCTTGGGTAATGCCCTAGTTCAGTTTGGTTCGACTTTCTCTTTTCTCCACACCCTTGCTTCGGACACAGGGGCGGCTACGAACGGTATGCGTCAGATCTATGGATCGCGGAGTGTGGGGAATTTTCTTCAAATAATTTGAACGCGGCTACGTTAGGGAATAAATGTACGAAACAATTTATAGACACTTAGATCCTGATCGATTCCCGATGTAAGGGGAAAGTCACAGTTATTGAAATTATCTAGCAACAATGAAAAACACATCTATTGGTCTGTTTGTATGGTATGGATACATTGATGTTCACGTCACATGTTATGCAGCCGAATCTCCAAAAATTCGCAAAATCATTTCTCCGATCGCCCAAAGTGAGCCAATCAAATAACACATTTAAAACCTTGTTCCCCTCATTAGGTAACTACCCCATCTCGATTCCCCGCATTAAACGCAAAGAATTTGGAGATCCAGGGTCCAGGTGACATCATCCCGAAATATAACGTGCTACTGATGAAGTTAGCAAGAACACAACACTTTGAAGCTGGCAAAATACATTCACAGGCGCATATCTGTTCCAAAGTACTTCATGATTTCTTTTTCATTTGGTGTGTTTAGGATGTCATCATTGACGATGATTCCAATATCTACATAAATACAGCGAGAATCAGCTATGAATAGCTACTCGTCTGCGCAAGTTCGCCAACTAGATCTAGGCCTCCCTCTAGCCTTCCAGTCCTAAACTTGCGAACGGTTTTCTCCCAAGTGCAGCCAAAGTACATAATTGCAGGGACCATATCACCCCCCCTGTTCGAATAATCGGTCCTCAGATGCCGTGAGACGCCTCCACCTGCAATTACTTAACGCCGGGTATGATGCAATTGTGTTGGGAATAACAGAAAAAATAAAGAACAATCCTTGTGTCCGTGAGGTGTCGAGTTCGTATCGACTGTATGCCGCCTCCCAACGCCAATGCCAATGCAAATGTTTCGATAATACTAAGAAAATGTGGTGACTGTGTAATATCCTAGAGTGCTAGGATTTGATGACTAGAGTAGGGAAAACTAGTATGTGTGACCCGTGGGTGATCGATAGCTAGGAGGGTATGCGGGAAGGAACTCTGGTACGATGCCTGAGCGGAGGTCGTTTCGCCGACCAAGAGGCTGATAATGCATCTGGTTCGATCCTAAGTGGTATTGCGAAAGAGGCATAGACGGGGGTGGGTTAAGTAAGTGGTTTACACGGCGGACCGGCTTATAAGGGCTCGCTCGTTGTTGTAGATAAACCAATGGTGAATTAGAAATCGGAGTATGAGCTCCATACGCCTCAGCCAACGGGGATGAGCCGAAAGGTGTTAAGGCTGTGGGACTTTGTCGCTTAGTCGGCGTACCGTAACTAGGCGGCAGGACGTAGGATGGCGTCTGCGGTCCACAAGTAGCGACTATCGAACCTTGAGGCGCCCAACTAGTCGTGGCGGTAGGGTACACGGTCGACATCGCCCTCATGCCTGATCCGATCGGGGGTAGCGACACTGCTGCCGGCTGAGGGTAGTGAGACGAGGGAGGATATGTGAGCGGAGTAACCGCTTGGCTAGTGTCAAGTGTAAGGTGCGGCACAGGTAGACGAACCGCTTCTGCGCTTCCGTGATTCGGTCGAGTCGCAGGCATCATCGCGGCAGGAGCCTGGCGGGTGACTCTCTTTGGTGCATGTTCAAACGAGTCGTGGCTCTCCAAGCTTCTCTTGCGCACCATAGGATGGCCGAGACTCGGTTTAGACGCGAGAGGGGAGACGGACGGAGCATGATGATATCCGTTCCAGGCTTGATTCTGAACTGCGTTCGGAGAGTAAGCAGCCGCCAGCGATAGCTGCGCGCCTTGTCCGGTCGAAGGTAGGATACTGGTAGGCGACGGTAATGGAGAGGTGTATCTTCCATGATTCGGGGATGGCACAGTCATTGGCATGGGAGGCGGAGCATTCCGACGTTGCTCGTCAATCTTCGCCCTTTCGTAATACTCATGGAAACAAGCTAGCTTCTGGAGCCACTCCTCCCATTCTTCCTTTGACGTCAGGAGACCGTATCGCATGTTACTCAAAAATTCGACCTCCATAATGTGTATCTCTTTCACCGAAATTGAGGAAACCTCTGCCCAAGTGTGGTTCGTGTAGGTATTATCATCCAGGACTATGATTCTTGTTAGCAAGCTGCGATACAAACACAGAAAGACAAAGAAACGCTTACATTTATTGCCTAACATAAGGGCTACAGTTAACAAGCGATATTCGCTACCCGGACTCCCGTGCACCTTCGGGTTCACCTTCTTCAGCCGGTAAACAAATAGTAGCGCTAATAAGATGACGTTCTGCGTAACCTGAGTCGTGGATAGGATCTTATTCACCCACTGCTTGTACGCAGGACAAGGCTCGGTATACTGGGATAGCGGCGGAATTGGGTCATTCAGCGAACGCTGTTTAATCTGCTCCGCAGCGTTTATCGTGTCCATAGTCTCGAACCAAAAGAAGCATGTCATCTAAACGTGTGTTAGGTACGGATTACGGCTTTAATAGTATAAATATATACTTACCAATGCGGCAAAATCATCCAGGTTTCCTCCGTTTGGGCTAATACACGAAGGAAGTTGCATGCAATGCGTTACCATAGCTGAATCTTTCCTAGAGATTGTACCTTCCGAATGCACGCTCGAGCAACCCGTAGAGGCGGGCGTCGTTGATCTAGTTGAGTGTTGCGAGTGCTGCGAACCAGGGTATACCGGTTGAGATACAACTGGCTGAGATACAGCTGCTTGGGCAATCTGCGGTTGTGGTTGATATTGCGGTTGCTGAGGTGCATGTGTTGTAACATAGGAATTCGCCATAGCTCCCGAGAGCGCTCCTCCAGTTCGGCTAGTCTGCATCAGGGCGTTCGGTTGTCTCGCGAGGGCAACATGGCTGTTATACGTGTTGGATAACACGGGGTTGTGAAAAGTTGCGCTCATCGTGTTTTCGGTGGGTGGTGTTCGGAGACCACCTCTATATAGGTGAGGCCCGTGAACAAGATGGTCCTGTAACTTGTCTAAACTCGAAGAATAGCGCTGGGGATAGGAAGTCGTAAAAGAGTTGTGTGTTGGAGAAGGGAGGTGCGGGCGAAAGTTCGAGGGTAAGGCGACTGAAGACATGTGGAATTAATTTGGTAGAGTTCGCCTTGAAGAAAAGGTGACGGAAAAAACGAAGAAGTAAATTAATAAAACGGGGTGTCTAGTCGAGACTGTAGTGGGGGTGAGGTAATTCGGGCTTGTATCGTAGCAAATCGTAGGTGGATCGTAGTGTATTCGTACGGTATCGTGTCGTATCGAATCGTACCGGAGAAACTACCTGGTGAGGTGACAACAACGGGGTCGACGACGACAGCTGTGATGACGGTACGTTAAAGTAGTCTTGACTGTACTGGTCCATTCACTTGCTCGGTGCTCCTCGTCTTCTACAACGTACGAAGGGTGAGTTCTTCAAAATGGAAGATGTTGGTACAGGTGGATGAATATATGAAGACGGTTACGGGTCATCTCCGATGAGCCATGTCGAATAGGAAAGGATATTTTAGGAAGGAACGAGGCAAACCGTGTAGGAGAGTTTGTTCGTTCCTGATTCCAGAATATCCAGGTGGTGGTGGTTGTAGTGGTTGTGGTGGGTTGCCGCAGACAGGTGAGGTGGATGTTCCAATATTGTCCCAAGGTTGTCAAAAGGTTGTCAAGCGTGGTCAAATGTTGTCAGAGACGATCTGATGCCCAGGCTCAACTTAACAACATCGAAACCGTCAAGGTGTTGCTGCTGCTGCCGTACCGCGGTTGCACAAGAAGACCAGGTAACTTATTAGGGACCTGAGTAGGGTTACCAATTTGGCTTCTCCGTCCGAATTGCTGTATGATATATGCCGTATGCTGTATGCCTCCTTTCCCGGGTTTGTTTTCTCGTCGTCTTCTCTTTCTGCTTCCTACTCTTTACGGATCCGTACTTCTTTTCTATATTCACGCTCGGCAAGGGAAGTCTTCTTAATGATCTTCTAGTGTAGATGGATCCATGAACAGGATTCAATTGAAAGTAGGGGTATCATGAAAGTAATAAGTAATATACAGACAAATAGTAAAGTCACGAATGTTCCAGGCGAGGCAGGGTACGGATTAGATATTATGAATGAATTTTTTTCTGAATGAATGACTGAATGAAGGAAGGGCTTGTTTGTATGTACAACCGACTTACACGACGATACTGGAGTATGCAGTGATTACCTCAGGTACTGCGGTAGTAGTTAGTGTCATGTAGGAGGTCAAGGTAGCCGGATTGAGACTGGGCTGGATCGGATTGGATTGGCTGGATTGTTATGGTTGCTCATCGAACCGATGATTGGCGTGTTCCATAGGACCTTGGCCGGGTACGGTAGTACATACATACTTACGATACCTTGATACCTTAATACCTGGGTTACCTGATACATGATACCTGATACTTGACCTTCCTAGCCCTGAGGTACGATACAGAGTACATGATACCTAATATTTGGGTAGATACGGTAGGTATGTATGTATGTACTGGGTATGGTATGGTACCTTAGCAACCATGACAATCATGACAACCTTCAAGGTTGCGAGGCGTGTGAGTGGCCAAGCTGACCGTGGATAGTGGATAATTTGGGACCGTGGACCGCAGCCCATTGGGCCGTGGGTCCGTGGATACGGTTCGAAATATTCAAGGGCCAAGGCTTATTAGGTCGTTTATCGTTTAAAGTGGTAGTGTATGAGTGTGAGTGAGCGAGTGACTAGGGGCATACCCAGCGTACTAGGTTAGGAAGAGGGAAAAAAAGAGGGAGAAGGGATAATGAAGGCGTGGGTGCGTGCGTATGTTGCGTAAGTTGCGTATGTATTGTCGTAAAGGGAAAACTGTGGACTGTGGGATATAATCTGAAATGTTTTAGTGGTTGTGAGTGGTCGAAATAGGTTGTATGGTAGTATGGGCAGTATGAATTGTATGGGTTGTATGGATTGTGAGTGTGTGTGTGTCCTGGTCCAGTGTCCATGTCCAGTGTGTGTGAGCGTGTAAAAGTGCTGTAAGTGGTAAGTAGCAAAAGTAGTAACATTTGAAGTGTGGGCTAAAAGGTTTTGGAATTGGAACAAGGCTTTGAACTTGAACCCCTGCCTCGTCAAGAACGGAGAAGGAGCGCAGCAATCATCAGCAGCAGCAGCAAAAGCAGTCACGACTAGGTTCCGTACCAGGGGGGTGTTTGAAGACGTTAATTTCCTTGCGTAGCTAGAAGGTACGTTAGCTTTGCTAGCTTTTCCCTAGTGGGCAATTGTACCGTTCAACTTACTTATTTCGCAGGTAGGGGGTGCGCTTAACCTTACATATCCATCCATTATATTCATAGTAGCATGTACATAGTAGTAATAATAACGTCGAACAATTGGCTAGGAAGGTAAGGAACCTAGAACAAAGAGATATCCATCGTCAGCAAGCCCCTTCCTTGCTCAGACTGTAATATGCACTATCCATTATCCGGTGGATTGACGCATAGTGCATTCTATGCCGCTATGTAGCTGGTAAACAAGTACAGTGCACCTGCCCACTGTACTTGCCTACAACACGCAGTACACTTTTTAAGCCTGTCATAATTCGGCGCACTAGGATAAAATATTATGAGTGTGACGGTGAGAGTGGATTCGGCTTAAATGTGTGGAATGGACTCATGCTATCTCCACTTTTTGAAAGCTTCATACTCCTTACAGCAATATTTAATTATTGGGGCTGGGCGCCCGTATGACAGCAGCAGAACCTGGAAGCAGAAGCAGAAGCAGAAGCAGAAGCAGAAACCTTCAATTAGTGACACACATCATGGATGCCGGTACCTAGTACGTCCTCATCTTTGACTGGTGCGTCAGTCGTGTTAGTATATTTCAAGATGTGACAATAAACACGAACTATCAATGAATGCGGGCGGCAAAAGTTCGACGCCTCCTTGAGTCCCTTAATCATTGAACTCATTTCGTAATTCTACCTAGTCAATCCCGATAGCTTGTTCTTTTTACTTTTAATTGCCTTGCTTCTTTGGGCTGCTTAGGTTGCTTGGGTTGGAGACGAGGCGGCGGAAGATTGTAAAAGGTCAAAGTACATAGAAGTGGAAGGATGACCGAAACGGGACTTCACTAGGTAAATTTTGAAATATTTCCCAGGATGAATTCGGAAAACGTAATAAAGGGGCTGAGGGGAAAAGACGAGGGGGTGACAATGGGCGTGGATGGAGAAACTCAATTAAGATAGGCACCGGAGGCGTTGGCGATAAAAACGATAAAAAGTCCTAAAGAGAAAATCGCAAAGTGGGGGAAAGTGGAGTAGCTATTATTGACACACCTCTTCAAACTTTTATCTCCACACTCTTCCTCTCTTCCTCCTCCTTGTATCCAATCAATTCTCTCGCTTAGAACTAGTTCAGTTCAGGATTTTTGACGATTTGGTATTCATACCTAGTATTCATACTTTGGTTGTCACTTCGGTCGCTTTGGTAGATGATACAGTACATCATCATCATCATACACCACCGCTGAGACGCCGGCGGAATCCCTCACACATCACCGTCAGTTCCATTTACTCCATTACTCCATCGCATTTCGATATCCCGTGTTCACCCCGTTGACCCCCTACTTTTGTCGTCACATATGGATATCTACCTCCTAGTATGTAAGAACCCAAGAAGATGTACCTGGCTATCTGTGTCATGCCGTGGCATTTACGAGCTTGCTTGCTGGGACCTCGGAATCCTGGGAAGTCTATATGTAAGACTTCATTACGGCTGAGTTGATCATTCCCGGAGATTCCCTATGTCCACATTTACATTTCGGTCTTACACACGGCTACGGCTACGGCTACAGAACACGTGTAACACACGATGGACCGCTGTCACAAGCATCTCCTTTTTTCTTGTTACCTGAATCTCATGTGAATATTACTTGGTAGTGTGTAGTGTGTAGTGTGTAAGTATAGGTATTATATGTGTTATATGTGGTGGTCGCATACGTATGTGATACCGCGTACAATACGCATACTATATATTACCTATGTATGTGGGCATGTATGTAATGACCCCCTTTGGAATGTGACCACTTGAACTATTCGAGATCGATCATCAATCAAGATCCAAGCCGCCGCGCATTGGTCGCAGAGAAGCCCAGTCAGTTGCTCGTGTGAAACTTATATTTAATATATTAGGAAGTATGGTTCATCTTCTTGCACTGTGTCAAGGACAACGCCAATTATGTATCAATTTCTAACACCAGCGCAATATACTACATGATGTATGTGTGTATGTAGGCAATGTATGTATATAGTGTAATGCAAATACCACTTTCATCCGTTCTAAACAAAGATTGGCATTAGGCACGTACGTGTTTGGTATGTAAGATATCATCAACGTCAACCATGTATGAGTTTCATATCTTATTAGATTGTCGACGAGATACATTTGGAAGAAATGCTAGCAAATCTTGTTACCCTCGTGACTAGGAAAAGTAATGGGTATTCAGTCTGAACTCGTCAAACAGATCTACATCGAAAATAGGGTACATGGCATCTGCATGGGTTTGCCCCGTGCAATACGGCAAGCCCTTTTTGAAGGTCAAATGTCTGGCGTCTGTCAAAGGATATGGTCAATATGGACAATCTCCACCTAAAACGAAGCGCGGAATGAAACAGGTCGATAATCTCTCTCGCGCACTTCTCATTTTCCGATGGGAGGAAGAGGAGGGGTTCGTCAAAGACCTTGCTATGTACCTAAAACAAGCGTTGAAGCCGCGCTGTCTTAAAATTGTTTCTTTGTGTATGTGCCACCGCAACCTAATACATGGACTCCATTACATGGACTTATGGGCTCATGGATTGCATACTTAGGATAGTGGACCAACTTTGCAAACAAGCCCGACAGGATAGCTTCTTTTCTCTTCTCTACTGTATATTGTATGTTGTGTCTAACGAACGGCGGAGGACTCCGTTCTTAAAATTTGTCCGAGAGCTAAAGCAGCGGCCCCCGATGTAACTTGGCTTTCTGATCGGTTGAAGTACAATATGGAATACGCAACTTTCTTCAAACAGGACTTGTTAGGCTGGAAACGGGCATCTCTTAATGCGTCCGGGGTGGTCAAAGAGAAGGGAAAGGGAAAAAGAGGCATCTTTGGGGTGGTACCGGCATCTTGGGAATGCCAAGTAAAAGGAACCCTAATGGAAGCACACATACAGCCTAGGGACTCCTACTACCACTTGACGGGATAGGCTTGTTTCACTAAAGACACGCCCGCGTCCGCGGACGGCTTTCGCCTACTCCAGCCTGCATTTCGAACAAATCCCTTCGACCCTTGGGGCTTGGAACTTGGGCTTGAGGAGGGCGAGTTGGCATTCTACATTTTGGAAACGAAGTGCATCCGATAATGTGGATGTGGATGCCGCGTCGTCCCCAGCACCATGCAGAATTCCAGTTAGAATCCGATAAAAAAAATTCAACCTAGCAACTAAGCAACCTAGCAATCTAGTTACCGCCGCCGCCTACCAACCTACGCGATGAGCGAATGGATGTTGCAAAGTTGGAAAAGTGG
This sequence comes from Annulohypoxylon moriforme, assembly GCA_022695765.1. Classification (NCBI taxonomy): domain Eukaryota; kingdom Fungi; phylum Ascomycota; class Sordariomycetes; order Xylariales; family Hypoxylaceae; genus Annulohypoxylon; species Annulohypoxylon moriforme. The sequence continues at coordinate 114,417 of MU403122.1, read as the reverse complement.
ATAATAGGATAACTGCGCCTAGCCGCACGGGGTTGTCATTTCGAACTTCAAATGTTCAGCTACTATGTAATCGACACACAGTACCTAGTAGATAGGCAGGTAGCGAACCTTGAAACGGCCGCGGCGAATGGAGACCTCAAAGACATGCAGCGTACTGCGTAGTAGGAGGAACGTTGAGTACCACGTAATGCTTACGGCCTCTCCTAGCGTTGTCAGGCCTAAGACCCGGACCGTCCTTGACTTTGATGGGTCGTCTAAGGTGGTAATGTATCCCCCCGAACTACCAAACTACCTAGAATCGGCGTCCATCTTTTTTACAAGGGAGGAAATGGTGGTGGCATAGACGAGGCGGAGATGTTGTCTAGCACTGACAAGCCTTGCTACCTCCTAGATTAGCCCGTGTGCGAGATGCGCGGCTTGCATGCCCAGGCTTTGAGTATGATAGCGACGCCACCACTAGGGACATACGAATGACAATTTCGACATTTGATCGCCATCATACGGGATGGGAAAGGGGAACTTGGAAACTTGTTTCCACGCGTAGGTACATGATGTATGTCATTTCGTACGTAGGCCGTAAACCGTAGACACGAATCTTTATTGCAAAACTATTCGACAGGACTATTCGACAAAGAGTTGAGTTTATCTGCGATTTACCTAGTAGTGTAAGTATCGTACATAACGAATACTTACAGTATTGCCCAGTGCTTTTATTAGTTCTGCCTCTCGCTTTGATAGGCCGGCTACATGTATGTAGATTCAAATGTCGTCCGCCCTTTGCCCTTTGGTAAAGCCACAGCTCCGTCCAATACGGTCAAAGCTACCTACCTAAAGATAGTATGTATATAGTGTATGTTCTTAAGGCAAATATTCGATAGCGGCAACACCCCCGTTGTGAATTAGGTGGTGAAGTTGTGTATCATTATTTTCCCTCCCATCCGCCAAGGATCGTTTGCTCGTTATTATTGGACCATTCTCGCCAATACCCACCTCGCGATATGAGTCCACGAGAGCGAATCTGTTTGAACCCTGGATTAATGACTCGAGATGAGCTTGCATGAGATGTCTCGGTGTCAGGATTTCATCAGGGGAACATTGCAGTCAATCGATCCCCAATCCGAGTAGGAGAATGCCTGCATGACCGACCGCCTTGACTATATTCGTCCCATTCGTCCCATCGTCATCAATAGGTTGCTGGGTTTAATCACCTAGTGTGGTCTGCCTCGAAGCACATCGCAAGTTGTGTGCATCATGATCGATAAAAACGAACACAACACCTGGGCAAGGGGTAACGCTAAGAAGGTGTTGTGCGTGCATGTACGCAAAGTACGCAGTCAGGATATCTATTCAGAAAAGCCAATCATCACCTAAGACGCTTGCGACGGCATAACTCAGCCTGCTGCCTTAAGGTTGACCGACGTCCATACAAGATATCCCGACTGACAACGAACGTAATGCCTTCGCGAACATCGTCGACCGTACCGGAGCCGAAGTTCGCCATGTAGGTCGTTAGCATGTCCCATTATACATATTAGTGCCTTAATAAGTCAACTGCGGCGTAAGCCCCGGAAGTAGAAGAATCATCAGATCGACATGCGATCGATTCCTCAATATTATCATCACGGTCACTACCACTAAAAGAACCATGTCTCCTCAAACAAACTAATATAATAATGACATATCTAGCTGAATACTTAGTATGTATCTAAAGGTTGCCAAATCAACGGGCGCTTCATATGAAAGGAATGTTATTTATATCGAATCCCAACTTTCCTCTTTCTAATCCTCCGTCTCATCTTGATTCGATGATTCGATAAAGTATTTCTCCGAGATATTCATAACTCTCACGTGTGTGGTGGTGGTGTGTGTACTGGAATGGCCCCGATCCCAGTGCGATTAAGTAGATAGCATGCATATCAACCTAACGCTATTCCTGCGGTGAGGATGACATGTCTCCAGTTGATCATCGGCGCTCTACGGTATGGGCGACCGGAGTCTCTCATTTGACTCATTCCTCCCTCTCATATCCATGATGAGGGTTCACGGATAGAGGTTGCTACAACCAAACATTCCGACAATTTGTTTTTTTACTATGTGGAAGTTTCTCTCTTCGCATTGCGCACCAACCGAATACGACATCACATCGTGGATAAGTACGCTGTAAGTCTAATGAGTATAACCACCAGAGTCAACCCTTGCTTCCGTTGGTTTCGTCCCGCGCTACTATGTACGCATAGTACGTTGTACATTACTCATTTCCCATTTCCCTACATGAGGGGCATGGGAGTGTGTCTATCATACTTGGTACGTTAGCCATAAGAACGACCGTGGGCACAGGGATAAAGCCTCCGTGCCGAGAGACCCAGCAGACCCAGGTACTTATTCGGCCTTCCTTACTCCGTACAAGCAATAAGTCACACACGAAAAGTTAGGGTACTTTACCAGGCAACCTGGCTAATAATCAAAGTGCCCAGATGTTCCGCTCATTTATTATCCGCACCCCCATACATATTCGCTCTCCCCCCTTCTGACCGCATTTCGTCCTCTCTAGGATTCTAGTCCTGACCCATCACGGCGAGCTGCCGGTTTTAGTGGTCGGTCTCTTTCGGTGGTGACCTTCGGCCGGCGCTTTCATGCCGAGTCGGCTCTGAGACCATAGGACCCAGAGTCCATCTCGGTACGAAAAGGGCAAGATGAGCACGATGAGTCGTCCAAGTGGATCTCGCAGGAACAGCTTCGAGATGTTCATTTTATTCCTTAATACGCCACCTCATCCGACGACGCAGCGACGCTATCATGGGCCATGGCACAAGCGTCGGTAAAAACTTCATGTCGTAAGGTCTAGCCCGTTCTCAGCCGGTCGTCCTCTCAAAACGGCTCAAGTGAGGGCTATCTAAATATACTACGTACATGGGATGTCGCTGACGAGGCTGGTACGCATAGTACATGATGCTAAATGCTAGCCCCAGTCGTCTTTAATAAGGTGTAATATTCCCTTGAGTAGTGTGGCTTGACCAGCTTGACTTCCTGCTATTTTGCGCCCGCGTCTCCGCCACTCAGACACCCCATAGCAGAATAGTGCCGACGGGGTTCATAATAATCTGATTGGCTTGACTATTAAAAACTTAGGGACCAATTTTCTAAACTAGGAGCCGATTCCCAGACTCAGCAGAGTGATATGCTCTAAGACCATACTATGTATGAATCTCCATACAAACTACCCAAAACTACCTAGAACTACCCAACCAAGTACCTGTCTATTCGATATTTAGCCGTACCTATGGCCGCCAAGTACATGAAAAACGCCGCGGAGTCTCCCCGTCTTATGTTGAAGCAATACGAATCCAATATTAAGCGCAAGGCTCCCGAATTTTGGAGAAGCGGTAGTCAAGGAAGCTGTCTAGGTTCAGCTGCCCGATCGGTTCGATACAGTACGGATCGTAATATCGTAAAATCGTAATATGTATCAATGCCCCCCCTACCTGCCCCTACCCTCTACCTGACGACCAAAGCGTTAGTTTGCATCTCGTTAGTTTCGCCCTAGCTGCAGTAATAGTCAGTGAACCATTATCGGAGATCCAACCGTCAAAGGATTCGTTCATATGTGAGAAGTGTCCCATCAGGGCAGTTCAGGGCCATCGCATTCTTCTGCCCCCCAAAATGCAAATGAAACGCAACCAATTTGCCGTCGCAGCGGCATTCCACCTAAGGAATTACTATAAGCGCAAGGAGGTATCTTGTGGTATTTTGTGGCTGCACCGCGTGCCACTCCAATAACTTTAGCATGCGCATTGCGACAGAGAACCTTGTTTGCTAATAGTATCAGGTCTAGGAGGTCTAGGCCGGCGGCATCCCATTGGACGGAGGGGCCATCACCAACCCGTGGAAATTTTTAAGAGAAGCTAGACCGCATCATGTCGGCGCTCGGCGCTCACTACGAGTCATTACTACATACTACATACAGTACATACCATACATCCATACCTACCTCATACTATTTTCTTTCCCCCCACCACCGCCCAGGCGGCGCGGAAACCCAGCTTTAGCATTGGCACGAGACTTTACTTACCTAGATTCCAAAGTCCTATCTCGCTAAGCCAACGTAAGTTAAGTGTCCTGATACATACATACCTTGAGCTAGCGTACCTTAAAGGACAGACATGCTTGCAGCGGATCAGTGTCGCCCGTTCCGGACTGATGTAATGTTAATGAGGTATTTCGAGGTTCATCTTCGAGTCAGCCGCCATGTCCAGAAGAGCCGACTAGCTGTAGATCTTTAACCGCTAAGGCGAGGATTCGACCGTCATGCCACACGCGAAACTTTTGCTTGGTAGAGGGCCGGATTGGTTTTACAACGAAGTTCCGAGCCTAATCACCAACAAGCTTGTTGGAAGATTCCGTGATGACGGGTCTTAGTAACATAACACCGTTTCTAAGCTTTTTTGACGATCAGATCGATTTGAACATGATCCCATTCCGGGTGTCATCGTGATTGGCGGTCCCGTAGCAACCGGTGGAATGAGACTTGTGACCGCAATCATTTCTACCACGTTGCCACTTGTCGCCGCAAGCATCAATACTACACTTGTGGACAAAATGAGCATGCTTGGTGGAATACCTAAATTACCATTGCCATTAACCATCTTGATTGTATGTGATATGCTGTAAAAATTGTTCTGTTCTTGTGAGCTATGAGATGTGGACCGAAATTGAACCAAGCCTTGTAACGGTGGAGGCTATTGTGAGCTTCGCATGAGAAACATGGGCTTGTAAGAATAATTATCGGCTTAACAGGATCCGTTTTCTTACGTTTAATGCCCATACAATCACCTCATGGGCGTATATCCAAACAGGGAAACACGAAAGACTCGGGACCCGCAAGCTGATGACTGATAAAGCGTTAGCCTCACGGTCATCAAACCCGTTATCCGCCAATGCCTTAGGCAAGTTAAGATATTTAGCTGTCTGGGTACGGTATAAGCGCTGTCTTTTCTTGTATTCTTGTGTGTAATAAGTCTCCTGTTTGCAAGGAATATCTCTCGGAATAGGCTCTCTCTACGGCAGCCGACCTGGAACTAGAATTCTCGAATTCCCCATTTCCATTCCCCGTTCCCCATTCTCTACGCGCAAAGTTTCGTATCCAAGGCTCCGCGCCAAATAAAATATTTATATTAGTGTGCGATCGAACGACGGGCGTTGGGTCTATTCGGTCTATTCCCTGTACGACCTCGTTTCCAAACCGCGCATCATTCGTTGGTTCATTTCCAACAGACGAGACAGAGACCGGAGCACACGCCTTTCTAACTAACCAACTACGTACAAACGAGATTCATCGATGGATCGCTAGTATCTCCGACGACGACGCATATTAGGAGTCATACATTTCGCATTTCACATCTCGTCAGCCTAACCTGGAACCTCAATCCCAGACACGGGCTTTTGATTGACCAATATGTAAATGGTATTTGATATTTGATATCCATAAACGCACAGCACAGTATACGATGCGCGTATGGACATCCCGAAGCACTTTGAGCTAGCTGGGCTAGTGATCGTGATGGGAATTGGGTTGACCTGCCGCATTCGAATCAACCATCCACATCCACCTTCACACATACGTTGATACATACATTCACATATCATGCTCCATCCAATATAGATTGTACGCACGAGAACATCGTTCATCACTCAGGACACAAGGACCCTTAGGCTCAGGGCGCACACACTTCTGGAGTTTGGTTTATTAGATTGTTGGTTCCCAATGCTTCGAACCCCGCCTCCGCCTGATCTGATGGCTTTTTGCTTAAACCCTGAAAAGAACCGAAGCCATTCGCTAAACCGTCATTGCGTTTGCGTATGCGTATGTAAGTATGTATCAGATGTACGGATGTATTCGCCATCATTAAAACCAAACCACTAAACGACGGCGCAAATCCGCTTCCCTGGAATAGGTTTCGTCCCGTGGCTCTAGAATACGATAGCCTGCGTCTTTTTTTCTTCTTTCATTCTCTCTTTGACCCCCTTTCTTACGTCTCATAAGCGGTCACGAAATAGTCTTTATTTTCCTTGGTAGCAGGAGTCGATGCCTGTTTTTACGATACATATTACATATGTAGTAGCAGTAGCGTAGTGTAGTGGCGTTTCCAGGGCGTGCTCCTCGCATCGTCAATGATCATCTTTCCCATTTGGTGTCCACTCCCCGAGCCGCCCAGGCCGAACTGGTCGTATGTCTGATGAGCGGATCACAAAACAGTCTTCCCCCCTACCCCTCCCCCTCTCCTTACTTAGGTATGTTTAAACCCTTTAGAGCCCTTGAATCGTGTCCCAGTTTTACCCAACATCGCAAGTGCTTCGTCATCTCAGCTCAGCTCATATGTACTACATTTATTACCTACTAATTCGATACAATACATCCTTTGCTAGCCACCGCCTACGTAGGTACCATCAGAATTGGGATTAGAATTTCCCGGTAGCATCTCACTGGTCGGATATTGCGGGATAGATTATGGGGAACAGCGCAAATGGTTTCGCCGTCTACTTTAGCGTCGTAGAGTCTGGGCAGTTCCGCGATGCAAAATAAGTGTTGCCTACCTCTTAAGTACTACCCAAATACGACGTGAGGCTTCCCGAAACCTCTATGCTCTACGCTATCAGCTCTTCCCTGTGATAATTAAATCCCGTGTCATCGTGACATTGAAGTTTACTGGCAGCAAAACTACTGTTGCCCCTTTTTGGTGAAAATCAAATCCCTTCTACCTTCATATTAGTACCTAATAGAATACCCTACTCCCATCCTCTAGATTAATGGCGTTAGACACCGAAATTCGTGCTTCCCTTCCTGCCAACGCAACGACGAATGACCATTTCGATCAGCGTTGCGCCCATTTTGCCTTTTTCTTCCCTTTTCCCCATCCCCTAAAGTAAAAATGCTTCGCCGCTAGGAGTTATATCCGGTGATACATCCATACCTACCTAACCATCCATCCCTCTTCTATTTTTTATTATTATTATTTTTCGCTCGCTCCCTCATAGTCATAGTGTCAATCATCGACGGTGTCGAGTCTTGCCTAGACGGTCAGAAGATGCTTGTCGCTTCCCTGCATGCGTTCGAAGTTGGGCCTGCATAGTAGGATGGTATCCTGCCGAGCCGACGTGTACTTCGCCGCGTTTTTTTTAGTCTAGCCGTCAGTTCAGTCAAGTCAGTCAGCATTTCGTCTCCTTTTTTCCCCTTCCCCTTTCTCGAAACAGATCGGTACCTAAACGTAGGCGCCATCGTTTTCAACTTTTCTTCAATGACGTTGCCCGCCTCGCCGTCCTTGCAGATGTGTCAGCTTCCTTGATCCCGGTCCCGCATTCGCAAACTCCCACAATACCACCTGGCCATTCCCTTTGAGACGGAGGCCGCAAATACATCAGTTCACCATCTTACGTCCCTCTTTAGTGCATTACCTAGTTAGCGTGAGGAAGCTTCTGATTCAAGCAGTTCGAGGCAATTTTTTTCTTTACTTTTTTTTTTTTTCCCTCTTCTTCCCTTCTTCCTTTCACCGACACCTCGCACTAACTAACATGCGCGGCATGAATGATTCTCCACAATGCTGTCCGCTTGTCCCCAACATACCATCATGAGGCCGAATATGGTTGGTGGGTATATTTGCGTCGGAGGCAACGCGAAGGACCCGCGAGAGGAATATCCAGCGTTGGGGGCCAAATACGGGTCACGACGATACCGTAGCTCTCTTTCTCGCCAGTTACATCCTCGTTCCTATTGGTCTCCTCCGAGTGATATCTTGGTACCTCTCGCCACATTCCCTCGCACCACACCTAAGATGGGTCGTAGCCTCACATAGCCGGCGTGGAGGGCCAGCATGCCGAGGCGCGATCTATTTTCGAGAAGCCTACCTGCCTGCCTACATATCTTTAGGTATCCGATATTCTAGCCCTGCCAGCCAAGTTTAGCACGGCGACCCACTGACAGTACGAGACGCACTCGTTATTTTCCCGAGCTTGCCGCTCTCCAGGGCTCTTACGTCCGATTCCAGGTCCGGAAATGCAGCATTTCGTGTCCTAATTAAGGTATCCAGACGCACGCGTTGGAATCCGAACAGGAAAACGGGGCTTGGACGTTGAGAGAAAAGAGGCGCAGGATGTCGCGGACTGCTGCGTTAGCCCGGAAAATATAGATTTTAGATATGCATGCGCGCTACGATGCAGATGTCGAACATCGAATGCTCCTAGACCGACCGTTGGCAGGTAGGTAAGTGGCGAAGATGTAGCAATCCGCGTGGCAGCATGTCACTTTTACCTGGTGTCCGGGTATCCATGAATGTCATCTATCACTGTCAGAGGATCACTACTACGGCAATTGAGGCCGATATGCGTAGGTAGGTAGCCATGCGTAGTCGACATGTCCATAAACGGCGTAAATATCCGACTGATCGGTCTAAGGCACCGATTCTGCCCGCTGACACCGGGTCTTTAATCGAGGTGCTTTTGCAATATGCCAAATATTATTATCGGCCACATACAGAGGTGGCTATGATTATATTACGCAGCCAAAGAACAGTCTCTATATCAAGCTTCTTACGTACATAATGCTCCTCCCCATAAGTAATATAACGTTGGATAAAACGAGTAATAAAGAACTATTCAATACGAAACTACTTAGAGCTCTTTCTCTCTTACGTACGAGGTATTTAAATGTGGCGTTTCGTAAGCTTTCTCCATTGTATAATAATTGATATCGCCAACCCTAGTTAGGAAGTCTTATATTGACTACAAGTGTCGTCTTGCTTATATTACCTCACGAGGAGATCGTAGACATGTCATCATTCCAGCTTCCGCAACCACGTGCCACTCGAATATAGCTTCCCGAAACAGTGATTAATCGCTTGACGAGTATATACATACCTAGGTACCTACACTACGGCTTTAATCTAAACTACACGTCTATCGTGGTGGTCCATACTATATGCTCCGATGAGTATCCTGGCTGACATGTTCAAGTCTCTGAGATTTTTGAGTTATCCACACTCGACTCTTGAGGACGAAGAGGGTATCAATGAAAGCAGGGAAAATTCAAGTCTCATGACGAAATAATTTAATATGCGTCCTTATCTAGGTAGCTTTTTGTTAGGGGACGCATATCTGGTATAGTGGTACACCAACCTGATGTCGTTTCCTCTATACGGAATGCCTGAACCGAAACAATGGATGTGGAGGTAAGGCTAAGCTATTATCATGCATTAGAGAATCCATCTATTTGTTGGAGCGATATGGATGAAGCTCTAACTTGATACTAGGTGTGGTAACTGGATCATGCCGACATCCCCCATCATTAAGATAGCTCCGTGGATTGTTCCCAACTCCCTACGAAGTAATGATTCTACACAGGTTGCCTCTAGTTGATCTTTGTCAATTGAAACAAAGTCCTCGGATCAAGGAGGGGGAATGAGGATGGGATTTCGGTTGGGCTGTTAAATATAGTAAACCTAATAAGGTACACAATCTTAGGGGGTTATCGTGATGCTGGATCACTATGCCCAAACAGCGGCCTACACACTTGATAGAATGATAAAATAGACGCCTTATACCAGGTTTCACCCCTCCTAGATGAGATCACACTTTTACATTTCCACTAACTGTTGACCCTATGGATCTGTGTAGCCTCTTGATATTTACGAATGGCAAAGGATAGTTGACCAATAGATGTGAATCTAATTCATCAAGCCCCTATTCACAACCATGTATGGGAATACTTTGTTCAAATAACGGCCTAAAAAATTCCATATGTCTTGGTCTATCTAGAGATTCGGGTACCTAAGTGGGAGGTCAAGGACTGGTAGGAGGCCCCTGATCTGCCGGACCTAGGGGTATATCATAGTATGTTGCCTTTAGCCACTGGACACATACTAGAAACCTGTATTATGAGACAGAACGGGCGTGGATGAATCATTTTCTCCTGCACGGGTTTATACCTACTTATAGGACATATCAGACTGGGATACTCTTATTATAAGGATGCTGGCTACTGTAAATTATAATCATCTTTGTGTTATGTCCTAATTGAATGAAGGGGATGTTGTTCTATTGGCCATAGCAGCAATAGAGGGTTCACGATGATTCTTGGTATAGAGTATGACTAGGATTCACTGAAGAATAAAGACATAGCCGACCTAGTTCAACACAAGTCCCGTCACCGCACATCACATCACACCAACACAAAACACACCCCCAAAGAGTTTTAGGCCGTCAACCAATGCGAGATTATTATATACCATTGATATCAAACCCATTATAGTATGCCAAACCCGGCCGAACCTTAAAAAGGAAGCAGCCTCTCTACATGCTGAATTATCGTGCTTCTTTCTTGTCCGTATGAACCTAGGCCGGCCACCGTGAGACCCCTAGACCCCGTGTCTTAAAAAGGTTCGCGACGCCCTGCTTCTATGGCAAAACACACACCAAGCCGTACCAAGATTCCGGGACTATGTAAAACCTTCCCCCTTATGACACACACAAAATGCTGCGCTCCCGTCAGCCTTAGCTACGCCCGTTTTCTCCGAAACCCAAATTCCACGTCACTTCTGAGAGTCCCCCTGGTGGTCAGAAAGCGATGAAGAGAAATTTTGGACTAAATACAAGTGTCGTTCCATCGTTATTATTCTGTGGTTCCAAGTGACGCATTGAAAAAAGGTCGCTTGAAGATATCGGGTATCCAACCGCAGTTGTTTCTGCTAGGGGCTGCCGAGAACGTTGCCTCGAAGTAGCAGATTCTTCACTACGGGCTGGCCCATCCACCGGCCACATCAACCCATTCCGCTAGACATGAGCCTTCCTTGCCCTCAACGTCCACGATATCGGTATCGCAGCGGCAGCGGCAGCCGACACCATTCTCCTTCTCGGGATCCCATTGGTCCCAATACTCGTCTTCCTCGATTCGCTTCCTCTCCTCCAGAGTCGTTTTCTCGAGGAAGGGTTCACGTGGAAGCTGGCGAGCCGGAGCGTTCGCTGGACAGTGCTGGATAGTGGTGTGTCGGTAACCGAAATCTCGGAAGTAGTGGATATCCTTGGGTCCCAATAGGATACCGGCAGCAAGAGAATGGATAGGAGCATCACCCCACTGACATATAGTTAGCAACATTATCTTTTACCCGAAAGTTCGGTTTCACTCACTCGTTCCATCCAGAAACCACCACTACGATCCATCATCTCGAAGAAAGCCTTGTACTCTGGGCTTCGGAACCAACTGAGTTTCGCGATTTCGAAGTTGGACCAGAAATGACACATGTTGTAGCTCTCGCCCTCCATAGCTTCAGGATCAATTTCTGGTAGGTTCATTCGACCTGGGTCGGCGCGTAGAATTTCCTCAGGTAGAGGAGGCTTGTAGTTAGGATCATTCTCAGGAGGTGCTGGCTTCTCTGGCTTGGGCTCGACGAACATTTCCCAAAGTCCCTGGGATGTGATGTTGTTGAGGCGCTTGTAAGCAGAAGCATAACGGAAGATGTTGGGAACAGTTTCTCGGAGTTCTTTGACAGCAATGGTAAAACCGTAAGTCTTGTTGTACTCGATCATCTTGAGGAATGGGTCACTGGAGATTGTGGTTAGTAAGAACTGGAGTTTCGGTATTCATGTATAACATACTAGGTGATGTCACAGAAGTACTTGATCTCGGGCTCCAATCGCCAGTACCATTCGTATTTAGCGAGGAGAGGGTGGTCGTAGAAGAATCTAGACCGTGTTAGCAATATTCGAAATCTATAGTATTCAGGATATATTTACCCAGAGTAGAAGCGGCACATGGCGTGATAACTCTCGAGACCACCGTACATGACAGCAGCGTCACCTTGCTTGGCAATACCTTCCTTTGCAACCTTAGGGTCGATCCAGTCAGGGTATCCCCACATCTCGGCGCCAACCTTGCCAAACTCGACGGGAGCAGAAGTGTAGTTGCGGATGGTGTCCTTGAACGTCTGGTTGAAGTCTCCATCGTTCAAGAAGACATAGGGATAATGGTACCATCGGTTGAAGTGTCGTTCAATAGACTTGACAGATTGGATAACACCCTCCAACTCCTTGTTTCGGGCCAGGACGACGAATGCGCCATTCACTCGCTCTGTCGTCGTGTCGGGCTTGAGACAGCCGGTAACAAATACTTTATCGTGCTGTTCGCTAATTTTTCTGTTTCAGGACACGTAGTCAGTGGGTCTGAACTGAAGGGTTACCGATAAGCAAGTAGCAAGAAATAGCAAAAACGTACCGAATAGCTGGAGGAGCACCAGCCGGCATCAATATTCTCCCAGGAGAACTCGGATGCCTAACAAATAAGACCAGAATAAGAACCACAACTATGCATGGAAATAAAACGACCACGCCTAGTGGGACAGATATACTAGAATTGCCTTTTAAGCGGAGAGGTCTTCTGAAAAAAGCGAGTCGCGATGTGAATCGATTCGGTGGAGGTCTCTTCTCGCCGGTGGTGGGAAGTTGAGCAGGTCCCATAACTGCAGGCACACGCCTGTAAGCGCGCCTAAGCAAATCCATAATGGCGGCTTAGCGACGCCCTCCCAAGCGCCAGTCGGTGAAGGGGGAAAGCAATAAGCAATTGGAATAGAACGGTGGTAGGTTCTGTGCTAGTGGAGCTGATAAGCAGGAGATATATTATGTCGTCTTCGTCGCAATCGTGATTACTCTATTGAACCATAGAAAAAAACCGTGGGTATTTCCGCCTTCCGTGATCTATCGGTGTAGGTCGCCTAAGTGAATTGCGCAAAGTAGCGAACGACACAGGGGACAAAGATCCCTCGAAAGATGTGAATAAACGGTAACGGTGATGGTAGCAAAGAAGGACACGCGATCTGAAGAAGAGTAGAAATGTGTGCGTGGACGTATGGACGTGTGAACGGTTGTCAGGGTGGTCAATACGCAGTACGCGTCAGACTTGTGTCTGGTGGCGTCGCTCAATCGCTCAATCGCTCAAACCCGTCAACGAGTCGAACTTAATCGGATCAATCTAACAGATCGAAGACGACTGCATTGGGGCCGCCGATGATGTTGAATTGGCAACAATCCACAAACGACGTGCAGGATGTTGCCAAGGGGTGATGAATAAAAAAAGGGGGTTTGGTAGAAGATGAATTGGGAAGTAGATAATGGATACGAGATCAAAAAAATTGAGATGAGATGAAGGGGTACAGTAAGAAAAAAATAACTTAGGACGGTTACTTTCTAGGTTGCAGGTTTTGGCTTGGTTGGCTGCTTGGATGCCAGGTACTTTTTCTGCTTGGTGACTTTGATACTTTAACTTTTGACAGCCATGGCCAAATTGTGCTTGGACTTATGCTTGGACAAGGGGCCTCAAGACCAATCAGGTTTCGAATAGTAAAAGGAGATGGCGCTGAGACCACTAAGATTCACTAAAGCTCACTAAAAATACGAGCTAGCGAAGCATGTATCATGTACTGAGGCTGAGAGGTACATAGGTACTTAAAGGGAAATGATCAGCCATGCTGAATAAAGTTTTTCCGGATATCTTGAGGCTTGTTAGTGTGGCTTGATGAAATAATTCAACATTTGTGGGTGCACCAATTGATAAAAATAGATTCAACCCAATTTCCTTTTCATTGTTCTAGAACACCCACAGTATCAACCAAAGGCACCAAAGGCTCCCAGTGATGCCCTCACTTTATATTGCGGTATGTAAATGATTTATATAGTCTGTTATCATTTATTTGGACAATGCAGACCTAAACTTGATGTTGTCACTGTTTGCAAACTGCACAGACCGAAGACGACAGATTCAGCTTTAACAAGTGCGAATGGTCTTGGTGAGGTTCAATTGACTATCACTGATAGAGGTCAATGGCAGTCGAAGACTCCTTTTGGCGCTTCGATGATTATACGGAATTCTGGAAATGACACTCAAAGACAAAGGGTGATGCGCAAACATCTATACCGCCATTGCTAAGGCTGTCGCAAACAATCATATTCAACTCTTAGCTAAGGCCTTATTCCCTTATTCAACTAGGAGTTGATCCTCATCAGGCGTCATGAAGAACATTCCCAGTCATATCATTCTTCTTCGATTGTTATGCTGATCTCCTCGTGCGGCACATATTTTATCCAGGAAGAGCCGGCCTTGGTTCCTCCTATCTTGGTTTCAAGCACAACATATTGCGTGGTTCGATGAATATGAACCACTATTAGGAGTGGCACAGCCTTGCGATAGCCAACTCCAAAAATGCGTGACACAAACAAACTTTGATAACTACGAGAACTACGATATCGAAACAAGCTTCCTATCATAGGATGCCGTGAGATCCGAATGGTTTGTTAGCTGGCCGCTTCCCCATATTAACTACCACTCTCTTCGTGGCCTATTTTCAACGTATATCTAACAATACGCAATTCCTCTTTAAAGGTGGGTGGTGAGGAGAGATCATATATGAAGAATCTCGTCCGGGATATATCATCGACGCTTACGACGCTGCCTCGGTTATCCTAAATTGCGTGGCCCCTAAAAAGACCCCCTATTTACCAATGACGTCTAACGTTCTTTATTTATTCGTTCTAGCCATTCGTTGCGCTGGGAAAGACGTTTCTCTGCGATCTGCCGGTACGAGATGAATGCTTGCGGGGGCTCGAGGCGAGACTCGTTCTTAGAGTCGCATTTTGTCTTTCCGCCTAATTACATCAATAAACCATTTGCCTCCGTAGACCGAAAACAACAACACCTTATTCCGTCATCCTCATAAATAAACTGACCTATAGCTAAGGCAGACATGGTATCATCGCTGCTGTATAAGGAAATCAAGATCGCCAATGCCTAAACTAGCTTGACCCGTCACCGGTCTGTCCAATCGATCCCGACTTCCCCTTGAGCAAGCATCTCGAGATAGCCATGCTCTATTAATTGCTTAAAAGCGCCAGGCATCCCGGTTCGTGGACACTCCGCATTCGAGATAGTCTCCAACGGAGCGTGCTTGCATCATCAGGGGTGGCCGAAGGAGGTGAGTTGTAGATTTTCTGGTATATAACACGATGCTTGGCCCATCCTATCGTAGCTCTTTCCAAGACCTTTGCTCCCTGTCAGGTGACTAAGATTAATTACTTGGTTCCATAAATACCGTAAGTCAGATATCAGCATGCGTTTGTTGACGACTATTTCGATGGTAGCTGCCCTAGCGGGCCAAGGTGAGTAGTTCTGTTTCTCGTAGCCTCGGAACTGGCATTGACAACGAGGTCTCCAGCTCTGTCGCAGGACCCTCCGACTTTCCCGTTCCCGACCAGCTGCTCTGGGGTCGCTGCGCCTCAGTACCCCTATACCCTCGACTCCGGATGGCAGGTCACCAAGATCGCCAGCGGTCTTCGTCAGCCGCGAACTATCATCTTTGACAACCTCGGCCACATGCTGGTGTTGCAAGCCACCTCTGGTGTTTCAGTCCACACTTTCGGCGCGGACGGGTGTATCAACAGCACGAAGACCCTCATACAAAGCTCCGGTCTCAACCACGGTCTCAGCCTGACGCCCGACGGCAAGACCCTGTACGCTAGCTCTCAGACGACGGTCTGGTCGTGGACATACGACGCCGCTGCGCTGACGGCTACGGGCCAGAAGACCGTGGTCAGCGGTATCGGCCAGGGTATTCACTCCACCCGAACCACCGTCGTCTCGCCCAAGAACCCCAACTTGATCCTCGTTTCCGTCGGTGCCGCTTCGAACTGGGATAACCCAACCATTGACCCCAGTGTCGGTCGTGCGATTGTTAAGGTCTTTGATGTGAGCAAGGCGCCCGCCAACGGCTACTCGTACAACAGCCAGGGCACCGTGTTGGGATACGGTCTACGTAACGAAGTTGCGCTCGCGTTCGACCCGAACGGTCACGTATGGGGCGCCGAGAACAGTGGAGACGACTTCAGGAGAACGGTTAACGGCCAGGCAACGGACATTCACATCGACAACCCCGCCGAAGAGCTGAACTACCGTAAGTTGCCTAAAAGATCTGATTAGATCCTCCTTTTCTATTTTTCCTCCCCTCCCCCCTTTTTTTCATTTTTAGATTCTATTTACCTAGAACTAACACAAAATCTAGTCGGCGACCCCGAGGCCCCCCTCGAGAACACCTGGTTCGGCTACCCAACCTGCTTCACCGTCTGGGAGCCATCCAACTTCCGAGACAACACCGCCCTCAAGACCGGCTCCCAATTCGTCGTATCGCCCAACACGACCTTCAACGACGCCTCGTGCGAGGGCAAATCCAACCCTCCTCGCCTCTCCTTCCCGGCACACATGGCGCCCATCACCAACGTCTTCGACCCGGCCGGCGAGAACCTGTACATCACCTTCCACGGCAGCTGGGACCGCCAGCCCGCGCAGGGCTACTTCGTCGCCGAGGTTCCCTTCCAGAAGGGCGCCGACGGAAACTACGAGCCTGTCGCTCCGCAGGACAGCAAGACTGGTTATAAGAACATCATCGGCTCTCAGAGCCCTGGGTCTTGCAATTCCCCTTCTCTGACTATGAGTACCTGCTGGCGACTCGCTGGTCTGGCTTGGGATCAAGCTGGGAAGAGGTTGTTCGTTAGTTCTGATAACCAGTCTTCGGGCGAGGTCTTCGTGTTGCAGAAGAAGGCTTAGATAGGCCATAAAGTACCTACGTAAATATATAAGAGAGCCTACTAGTTAACGAAGGGGGGATAAAGCGTGGGTTGGAAGTTAATGAGTTCTCGTTAGTCTTTCTGCCTTCTCTCGCTTGTACGTAAAAGTTCAAGGAGGTCGCTGGACAGTAAACATAGAGCTTGGTAATGCGTCTTGAATTTGCGAAAGTGCAGTATAAAATCAAACAATCCTTAGAAACAACTGAACCGGATGTTGCGCACACTGACGTTCATAGATCAAAGGAATCCAATTCTAGTCCTTTTTCCGCATTGACTCAAGACGCATTTGAAGTGCCGATTTTCCCCCAAAATTATCCCCAATATTTATAAACGTAGAGTCCCCAGGTATGTCTTGAGGATCAAAAAGATTCACATTGTCTTGATATACGACGAATGATCCTTGGTGACTTCGTGGTTGACTCACATGACTATTGAAAGAATGATCGAAACTATCTCTCGCCTTTGAAGTATTCTCTATCGGTAGTAAGGCAAGTAGTGCACATTGCTCTAGGTGGAAAGCAATATGTTTTTCCATTTCGGTAATACTTGTCAACTTTGTTGGGCAGAATGGGCATTCTCGCTGCAGTTTCAAGGATGCGCCGACAACGCTTGAGATGAGCTCAGGGGAAAAGTGTTCGGGCGTGGCCTCTGGATGCGATTTTCCTAAATGCTCCGTATATTCCAGCTGCGTTCCGAATTCTTCGCCATGTGCTTGACAATGCCAAACCAGAGTGTGTTGGCTTTCGTGATCTATCCAAGCTTGCCTTGATCTGTAGAGCCGGCGATGGTCTCGACAATCCTTATAAGTACAGTGGTATGGCTGTAAGTCATGAATAAGATGTATGCTAAATAAGCTAGTAAGTATGTGCATGTTTAAATTGTACGTATAAAATTACTTACCGCCAAGCACCCTCAGTAAGATACCCTTGAGGACATGATACATTACAGTAAGGGCAAGTGAAATATTGACCACTTGCGATATTGGTCGGTGGCGCTGGCCATTCAAGCTTTTCATCCTTCAAGCTCATCGCTGTTGATACGCCACTGTGGTACGAGATTTTAGACTGGGCGTTCTCGGCTTTCATGAAGTCATTCTCTCGCACTTCATTGCTTGATCGTTGAGCCATAGATACAATTAGAATAGGCTTTTTGCCGAGGTCGAGGGCGTGATCCTTCCAAAAGATGAAATGTTGCCTACGGCGAGCATTGGCGATGCCTGTTCTGCGAATAAGCCAGTTGTCCGCAAGAGTATACTGAATGTCAAGTCCCTCTGAACTGGCTTTGGAGGTTGCGTCTTCACGAGAGTTCATCTCAATAATCCGCTGGCGCTGAGCATGTGCTACGGTAGAAATTTCGGCTTCTTCGCGTTCCTTGATGTAGGATGCGCGACTTTCGGCTGGTACGTGGCTATACAACTGGTCGTTTGGAAGCTGCTGGCGATTGTTCGGGTTTCGAATCATCACCGCTAAGCTGTACAGCGCATCCACCCTATCACTTATGCTTTGGATACGGAAATCTACTTCGTGGAAATCTGTTTGGTTATTTGGATGACTCTGTTCGCCAACACGGGATTCGACCTCGCTCTTCGTAGAACTTTTGTCGGAGTCTTCGCCGGTCCCAACGTCGTCCTCGAATAGTCCCCGGTCACCATGGATAGTAGTAAGCAAATTATCAAGGTGCTCTTGCAATTTCAACATAGTTTGGAACAGGGGATCCTTTATGATGACAATATCTCGTACCCGATAATCTAGTGATGAATGACCTTCGTGGTGTAGGCCCAGGCTGTGAGCCCATAGCCTGAACCTTTGTTCTTCATGGATCAAGGTATGATAGATTGAAAACTGCCTGGTATTGTCGAGCTTCAGCAGTCTCTCAAACGCTTTAAATACATCAGTACCGATGTGATTGAGTTCGATTGATTGCATTGGAATTGGCTATATCTGAATCTGGGTCTAGATTGGAGAAGGTATTTGTTGGCCCTATTCGCCAATGAATTTTAATGGATTCGGTAACTATATCGTAATACAAATATGATATAAGGTGGCTATTGTTTAGTTTGATGCATCGGTTGTGAATAAAGAAGGGTGCTCAGAGTCTGAAGATGAAGCCGATATCATGGACTTGGCTGATTCGAGTATCGTCCTGTGACCTATCAAGGCACTGCCCGCTCGGCCACTTTGTGTGACGTTGAATTTGTCAGAAACGGCGCTGGGTGATATGTTAACTAGGTAGGTATCGGTTCTAACATATTGACATATTAATCAACTGATTCATACTCCATCAAGCATCATGTCAGGCTTCGAAATCGCAGGTGTGGTTCTGGGAGCTATCCCCCTTATTATCTCTGCTTTAGAATATTACAAGAAAGGAAAGAAATCCGCAAAATCTATTCGAAAATGGAATAGCCAAGTTGACATGCTGATTGAACAACTTGAGATCCAAAAAATGTTTTTCCACATCCACATCCTCCAGTTGCTACAAAGAGCTGGAGTAGAGGAAGTTATAAATACCGGAGATATATCACAGGATAGATGTGTTTCAATCTTACGAAGCATGAAAAATGGAACGGAGGTTAAGGAATACTTCGGACCCTTTCATGGAAGGTTCTTGAAGATCTTGAAGAGATACGAAGATTGCTTCAAAACGATCATCTCGAAACTGAAATACATCAACCGTCCACAAAATGTAATTGCATTCCGCATCATGAGGATAGTGATCTGGTTGATATAGCTAATTATGTATTATAGGCAGCTGAGGACGACCTGGCTGCTATTTTAGATGCCAATGAGCTCAAAGCGGGAGCTTTCGCCTTTAAGGAAAGGGTCAAATTCACAATTGAGAAAGGAAGCCTAACGGAGTTGATTGAAGAATTACGTCAGGATCGGCTCTCACTCCGAGACATCGTTGAGTGTATGGAAACCCAAAGCAAATACATAGCGAAGCAGCCAATGCATGATGCAATGAGACTTGCCAATATTTTTGCGCAAGTCCATACTGACGCAATGCCTCTATTCGCAGCTGTGTGTGGAGTTTGCACTTGCGAATGTTCTGGGTCACATAGCGTCCTAATGCGCCTTGACAGCCGCGCTTTCTCTCGGGAGGAAGGATCTATACTCCCAGGCAATATAAAGGAGCGGACAACGTTCAATCTTGTTTTCGACTTCGACAACCATTTGCATGAGGCATTAGTCAAGACGGTCAAGGCGGAAGAATCACAGGCCGGGCATGTTGGTGCCTCGAACCAAGGCGCAACCATCAAAACCCCAGCGGCCAGGGTCCAAACAATCATTAACTCGGCACAGGCGAACAGTAACGTGAATCAAACCACACTGACGAAAGTGACAAATATCTGCGATCATATTTATAGGACACGAGCATCGGGGCATATGCTTAAATTGCAACTTACAAACAACGACTTGTGCTTTCTCAATGGCCTGCCTGAATCACAACGGGACTTTTCTAATTCCATGACTCTGGAGAAGTTCCTTCAAGTTGGAGCTTTGGATAGAAGTGCGCAAATGACTCCAAAACAAAAGACTCTGCTAGCACTGGAAATCGCCGCATCGATACCCCAGCTACGACAGACGTGTTGGTCAAGTCCTCCCTTCAACACTAAGGGTATCAAATTTCCAGTGCAGCTGGAAGGAGATATGGCAAAGGTTGTGCTGGAGCCGTTGGTTGAACGGGCCATAAAAGAGTCGCTAACTCAAGGAGACGGCTTAGGAGACACCGACCCGAATACGACTCTGCTAGAATTGGTCGTCTTATTACTGGAGACTTGGAATGGCGAACTAATGAATGATTGGATGGCTAGGTTCGGGATAACGAGTACGGACTCGGAAGAAGGGAGAAGAATGGCGACGGTTGCGTGGGTGAATCAAATACATCATTCTCTACCGCCTTACTATCTCGATGTTATTGATTACTGTATCGGGATATGCGGCGGTAGAAAGAGAGTCTGGCACGATGATAAATTCCTTACAGAATACTGCCAGAATGTCATTATGCCGCTGCATGATGGTTGTAAGACGTGGTTGCCGTCCGGCTGGTACCAGACCTTAATCATGTACAAAGCTTGTACGTGAACTGGCCCCTTATTTTGTAGATAAATAGTTGGTGGAACTGATGATATGTTCTGGGGTTGGTTTTTGTAGTCTAGGTGCAGGAACGGTCCGTGTAGGAAGTCGTTGGGCGGGGAATCGTTTGCCCGTATTTATACGCTATTAGTGGAAACATCTATTATACCAGACCCGCCTTTAGTGTAGCTCCCTCCTAGGTACTATGATCGTAACCACAGATGTTAACCTCAACACCAATCCATAAACAATCCTAACCAACACCGCAATCCCAATGTCCTCCCAACCAAAAATAACCTCCAAAAACCTCTCCTACTCAAACGACCTCCCGCCCTTCCTAGCCAAGCTCCGCGGCCAGCAGGAACACCACCGAAACTCCGACTCCCCGGACCCCATCCTCGCCGCGCGAAGACGAGCAGCGCGCCCGCGGTCCGCAAGCGAAGAGGCTGAGGACGCACCTCTTGTCGTCGACGAGGCGGGGAATACGATTGCTTTTCCGTCTGCTGCGGATGCTCAGAAGACGATAGATGGGGTTATAGATGGTAAAGATGGTGGGGGCGCGGATAATGGGGATAAGGATGAGAATGGGAAGGAGAGGGAAAGGGAGAAAGTGGCTGGCATAGGCGCAAGCAAGAAGCGCAAAGTTGGGCGTGTGGTTGGTGGTGATGAGGAGGAGGAACCTACCGATACCAACGCCAATGCCCCACCCAAGACCCGAACGGAAAAAGAGAACTCGTCAAAATCAAAAGACAAGAAAGATACCAAAAACACCTCCGATGCCAACTCGAAAGATGCGAAGTCCAGCTCGAAGCAAGGCAAGAAGAAGGCCAAGAAGATCAAGCTTAGCTTTGGCGACGATGGGGATTGAACAAATCCGCGGACGATAAGATTAAGATCTTTATCTTACGATCGAGTTCGCCCGACTGTCGCAGGGAACAGAGATACTCATTAGCGGGACGAGGATGGATAACACTACCTTATGGTATCTACCTAGGCACTCTTGCTCGGAACGGCGCCATTCCATGACCCATCTACCGCCTCGATGGCATGCAGGAATGCGCTATAACTTATGATTAATCTACCTAGGTACCTAGTAGGTGCCTAATCAAGCTATCTACAATCAGGTGGCTGAGAAAAGCGCGGGGCTCCAACATGACAAGACGATGCCACATTCCTCGCGAAGGTCAACGTGATGCAAAATCCTGTCTAAGACAGGAAAACACTTAAACACGACGAATGTGTTCCACGTCATTAAGGATCCCGATAGAGACCGCGGGGTTCTCGTGGCTGGTCTCGTGGTCGATTTAGCCATGGGTCCTACGGATGTTATTACGGACATTGCTATTCGATAATAGCTAGCAGCGTCAAAATGAAGATATTAAAATATGACTATCACAGCTTTCAAGCACCACAACATTGAATCGCTTTCCTCATCGAATCTTAATCCATTCATATATTCGTGTAAACTGTGTAGTATATACAACGTAGATATTAATTGACTTCCGTCACCGCTGGTCAAACCTATTTCACCTCACTTCTTCGGTCGTCCAAACCTCCAGAAAAAGCAATCGCTGTCGGTGCCGATACCCTAATATTGATAATACCTGAATAGGTTAATATATTTGTCCAATAAAAAACCCCGTATGAGTTCTCCCAAGAAAGCCGAGACGCCTAGCAAATGCAACCTGCTCGCCGTCTTTTTCAGACCGCTTCGTAATAGACAATCTCCCCCTTTTCGCTCTCTTCCTTCTCGCTCTCCGAATATTCCTCGATTCCAGGCAACTAGTAGCGGGACATTCGGTTTCCGGAGGGAGAGGAAGAGTGGTCGTAAGGGCTATTATGTCCGTAGGAGTCGTCCATGTAGACAGTTGTGCGGCGGTCTTCTTCGGGTAGAAGCTCTTTCACTTCCCAGTTGTTCATCCGCGTGCCGACAGAAAACTCGAGGTCTTCCTTTGTGATCGAATCCCAGTACTATATATTTATTAGTCAAACCCCCAAATTTGTGATATATAGGAGTAAAGCCTACCTTGTAAACCATCATAGAAGCGAGCAGGTTGCAAATTGTTGCAAAGAACAAGCCATCCACATAGTGACTTGTGGCCTGGCAGATCGTGGAGCTGAACGCATACAGGATGACCTGGCCCACGATAAAGAAAAAGAGTCCAAAAGCAATATCTCCTAATGGCCAGCGGTCCTCTAAAGTTCGAACGACGAGCAGAACTTGTAACGCCACATATATAAGGAGCTGTACACCGTTGAGGAGATATAGCACCGTAAACAGCCCTACGGTATTCGCCGGACCCATCCCAGCCCACGACTTAAAGGTAGCCAACGATACCAGGAACGAGACAACAAAGGCAGCGAACGAGCTGAGCCGGAGCATCCATACCGACAACGGAGTACCATCTTCGTAGAGTTGGAAGCCGACGAATCCATTGATCAACAAGCAGGTCACCAAAGCAGACACCAGACCGCACTGGATCGAGACGAAATAAGGATACGGTTCGGAGCCGGGGGGAACGACACCGGCATCGACCAAAAGCGAGAAGAACGATAGCAACATGTAGAAATAGAAGAACGCTAAGATCTCCTTGCGACCGACGGCGGTGAATTTCCCTCGGATGTGCAATATCATCACCACGGTCATGCCCAAGGCGATGATGTGCATGAAGCTCGACGCGCCTTGGAATATGATCGTGTTCGCCAGCTCGATATTTCGCGCGAAGCAGTCGGTCTCGATTCCAACGCCGCTAGAGATGGAGGTGATGGGACCGACCGAAGGACATAACGGCAGAGGCGCCGTGTGGCAGATGTCCGTGAAGTCGCCGAAGCCGCCCATCTTGTCGGGGATGGGCGAAGACGACTATGGGATATCGGGTCGTCGGGTCGTCGTGATGACTACGAGGCGAGCGAACGGCGGCCTCGATGAGAGCGGAGATACGGGAGGTTATAGCGAAT
This sequence comes from Annulohypoxylon moriforme, assembly GCA_022695765.1. Lineage (NCBI taxonomy): Eukaryota > Fungi > Ascomycota > Sordariomycetes > Xylariales > Hypoxylaceae > Annulohypoxylon > Annulohypoxylon moriforme. Next base: position 90,733 of record MU403122.1, on the reverse strand, counting down.
GATGTCGACGAGATATACGGTGATAGTAGTTTATTCGACGGAATGACTGGTCAGAGCCCGACCGAGCCCGGGTGGATGATCAAGAGGTTCGAGATGATCAAGCCAAAAGTGGAAAGCGAAAGTAAAGCGAGTTAAAAGTCAAGGTTCAGGGCAGAATTAGTACTCATTAATTAACGGAAGTAGTATGTAGAATTGTGTATCTTTGTATCTGTGTATCTGGAACGAATGACTGTTTAAAGTGTGAATGTAGCGGTACTATTACCCTATGTCATGGCCAAGGGTTTGACTTCGTTGCTCGGCCAAACGAGTGGGCTGAAGATGGGCTGGACGGGATTGAAAGTTGGAAGTTGGCTGGAGATGGATGAATCGGTACTCTGTTGCCATGGAAAAATGAAAAGGCAAGAAAGGGTGAGACAAGACCGCCTGCGGGCTGACCAGGGACCCGCCAAGAGACCCACCAAAAATGAGATTTAGCAAGAATTACGGGAGAACGAATGGCTGTTGTGGACCGTGCTCGTGTTCTTTGGGGGTTGGGATTGGCTGGATTTCATTAGATCCGTCACGACTTACCATTCTCGATTGAAGAAAATACATAATTTAACCCCTTTTGGAATAGCGCATCTCTAGTACGATCTCTACGTACCTCTAGTACCTGCGTACATCTATGGTCGAACCTTGAATAGACCTAAGAAACCTAACGTTTGGATGTATTTGAATTCTAAATCAATTTAAACATGAGGCTATTCGCACGCTATTCGTCCATCTCCTCCAAGCAAAGCCTAATGTATCGAGTCTCTCCAAGTTCTACGAAATACCCCGGTCAAAACAAAGTTACGAATATGAGACCAGCCTTCCATTGAACTCTCCCTACCTTGGCGGGTGCCATGTTGTCGGTAATGAGTAAGCGCTCACTCGCTCCTTACATCAACACCTAACAGTGCCCTATAAAAAGATATAAAGTTAAAGGCACTGCTGTTGGCCCCCTCGTATGATTCTTTAGATCTCACAATACAATCACGGAATTTTACAAGTTTGTGTCGACCCAGCCATGAACATTGATCTTCCATATCAAGGGAATTTCGGGATATTCGGCCGGTTGGGACAAGAAGGCTGAGACATAGTGTCTCGGATAGCCGCAGCCACCCACTGACTCTTCTGCCCGTAGCCGTGGATATGACGACAGGCTCGGAGAAATATACTTGACTTTGCACGGTCCTTGATGTGATGTTTCGAAACCAAACGAAACGTCGTTGTTTAATCAAGGCTGCCTTACCAGTTCACGCATGTGTATCGTCGCGAGGCCGCTACTTTGTCAAGAAATCGTCTTAAGGGTCATATCGACGATAGCGTTCCTCCTATACAGCTATCAAAGCTTGATATATTGAAGCTATATCATATAAGATTGATTTACCTTTTCTTTGTCTGAGCCGCGGAATGATCGACGTACCTACTCAGCCTATTAGCTAGAACCCTAGCTTGAATAGGTACCTAAGTTGAAGATGAGATGTCGAACCCACGGTTTATAGTAAGTATGATGAGCGAACAAGAGCGAAGTAAAGATACGAGAACGAAGACGAGAAGATATGCGCCAGAGTAGACTTCGATGCTGATATCAATCCAAACATGCCAGTTTCGCAAATACTTAGATTGTTTAGGTGCTGTTGTTCTTGTCGCTTGGGATATTCATGAGAGCTAGACACTATATTTGCAGAGCTGTCTTGGCCACAGACCCCCGTTACTGTTATTGCAGCACACTTCCGGGGACCCTACTGTTGTCTTCATCCGTCTTAAGAACCATATTATCGCGATCGATGCAAGGCTGGGGGTTGGGGACCCCGACGAAGGCTTACGGCATCACATCCGCTGCTGCCGTTCCCGGAGTCCGGTGACACCAGCTATGCATTGAAATCAGTCGCCCATGATTGGTGTGCGTTTCGCGGGGTTATGCAGTCTCACTCCAAGCATGCATCCTTCATATTAACACGACCGGTATATGTTCCGGATGTTGAAACCTCAAGTATATTATCCATCGCCGACATGACACGAGCAAGGTCTCAGAGAAATGAAGTCGCTCTCAAGTTTCTCAAAATCTCGTGGAATGACATAAAATAGTACAATGGGACTAGCGAACCTACTCGTCGATTTGAATGAAAGCATTGTCTCCTTTATATGGGTGTCTATTTGACCCCAACCCTCATGGACCATGGTTCTAGGCCGGTCGACAACCTTTATTCTCACATATGTAGGTATTTCATCATTGGGCGGTCATATCTCACATACGACCAATTGCCTTTTTGGATGAAGTCGGACAATGTCGATCGCTCGACAGAAGGTTTTAACCTCCAACCCGCTGATATCATGGTGAGGGGTCAACCCCCAGATCACATGGAGAGCACACCCTCTTATATACAGACAAAGGCCCTACGTTGTTCTGATACCCAGAACATTCAATCTTAAGGATTACTAGGTTAAAAGATAAGGTCCTACTTGAATACCATATCACCTAAATACGTCCAAACAATTTACGAAGACAAATCCCAAGATGTCGAAAGCCTTTCTTCTAGCTAAGGAGAAGTACCAGGCTGTCATCGACGACGCGGGGAGGGGTGACTTCGTGTGTGAGCATGAGCGGGATACCCCGTGTAGAAGCTAACATATATGATACTGACGGTATTGGTAAAAGGCCGAACCAACCGCATTGGCACCACTCGGCACCCTTCGAGCGGAGACTGCCATCCCATTAACAGGGTCGATCATCCTCAACAGCGTCGCCGGAGTAGCACGACGATGAGGGAGAAGATCAGAGATATGATGAATAGGCCGGCTTATTAGTCGCGTGTATAACATTGCTATAGGGATAATTGGTTGCTTTTTGGTTAGGGGCTATCATGAATTATATGTACTAAATTGCCACAAATGAGAACAAGTTCAATGTTTTTGACAACTGACTCGTCGCTCGCCCTTTATCGAGGGTCTTCCCGGGCATTAATAATACTCTAGATATTATTCAGTCTTCATTCAATTTTTTATGGGGAATATTATACTCCTCTACCTCGTTGGACATGTCCCAGTCCATTTCTAACACAATCTACCATGTAACTCAGAAACACCGAGATATCCATTATATACCAGCCCATCTTACCTATCCAATTTCGAAACGATATCCATTTCCCCGCACGTGAGCATCACTTCGGACGATTATCCGGTCGAATTCTGCTGCATCTCCAAAGCAAACAAGTCTAAACAGGGTAGACTTCCTTCGAATAATACGTGCCACATACACACCTAAATCCTTACGACTAGATCGTAGATCTTCAACACTAACTCGGACGAAACTCCTAAATTAGGATATCAACCTACCTGCCTGCCCGCCCAAGGCGACATCTTCGCTCACTCTCATCTGCCGCCGACCTTCGATCCTTCAGCATCCCAAGCTATCTTGATAGGTTCATGATTCCCCGAGAACTTCTGTCCGGAAAACCACAGTTCGAATCTCAACTCCGCCGGGGCGACGATTGCGCGGACTTCGAAGGTGCAGAGGTAGAATTTCCTGCCTTGGAAGATGAACCGCTTCGACTTGCGCTTCATGATCATGTCGCTGTGGCCTACGCCCGTGAGGTCGCTTTTCACTACGCAGAGTTGTTTTGCTCCTTCTATTGGATTAAATGAGCTTACTGTCTTTACCAGCATTTCGGTTTCGAGAATGGGGTTTGAGGGAGGTTGACGACTTACGTTGACTCACGCTATGTGGCAACAGGTGAGGCTCAAGATCCGATATCATGACAACAGACTCCCACGTGCGATTCGAGTCCTTAGGGTCCACTTTCTTCGTGTATGTCGTACTAATAGGGACATTCGAGCTTACGGGGTCACCCTGGGTACCATCGCTCACTCAGCACATGTCAATGATCAACAACACAAGGGCCAGATACTCACCTTCCTAATCAGCCAATCGATCTGGCTCATGGCATATTGCTCTCCATCATAAGAGTCCGTCTTAATCTCCTCGTCCAAGTGGATTGCCGGGTTATACTTAGTCTTACAGACGATGCCGTAGCTCGCTCGAGCTACTCTGCTTACTATAACCGGAGCAAGTCCCGAGTCTAGCTTCTGTAGTCGATCTAGCAGGAGGCCTTTGACAACGACTAGTTGTGGGTCTGGAGCTTGCAGTACCTTAACCTGGTGCGCGTAGGGGTGCAGGCTTGTCATCATCTCATGCTGAATGCGATCGCGGACGTATTTTGAACTCCCGAGTCCGCCGGATAGGATCATATAACTCTAATTTTGTTTCGGACGTCAGCACGCTATCTACATGATTCCTCATATTAGCAATTATCGCATAAACTTACTATCGGCCTATTCACACCATTAGCCTGCATCCAATCGAGCTGCTCGTGGATCTTCCTCATGATATTTTCGACATGCGGGTCGAAGAGGGACTGCATCTCTTCCCTATTTTCGCAGCTCGTTAAATTTGGGTCTCGTCTTAGACGGTGTTAGGAAGTCAGGTACCATGATATCACTATCCTCCCGTTCTCGATCCGCGCTTGGCTGTGGTTTAGGTTGAAAGGTACACCATCTATCGGAAGCTTATAGCATGTCGATTGGTAAACACGTTCTCCGAATTTATGCTTCGTCGTCCGATATCTCTCGCTCTTTGCTAGTCTATCGGCGGAATCGGGAGGTAGATGCGGTAATAAATCGGGGAATTTGCTGAGACGGCTGTTGATCATCGAGACGAATGCCTGGTCGATCAGCGTTGAGCCTATTCCGATGCCATCGACTTGGTTCAATTGAGATAGTGCCGGAAATGGCTCTCGCGCTTCAATAACTTGCATCAAAGCAAGGTCTGTTGTCCCGCCTCCCGCATCGACGGATAGGAAAACATCGCCTGGCTGGAAAGCTATAGTAGAATTCTTAATCGTGCCAACGGCTGCCGCTTCAGATTCTGTCAACTCGACAGTGGCGGTGTGGTACCGGCCTTCCCGGCCAAACCCCGCACTCGCGATACATTCCTTGAACGAATTAATGATTGCTTGGCTTCTCCAAGTAGTCGGGACGCTGAAGATGAATTCGACGACTAACTCTTGCCAACCCACATGGCTGATGCCCGTGTGCAGCTCAACCGTCGATTTCACATGTGCGTAAACCTCGCGCATAAAATCGGAGGTTAGTCTCTGTGCTTCGAGGACAGAAGCAGGAGCCTGGCCGATGGCTTGCCGATGCGCATCCTCCAACGTCTTTTTATCAAGAAAGATCTTGAAAAATTCCAACTTCTTCCTCTCTAGTAAGTCCTCATCCTCGCAGAGGTAACCCCAAGATGACAAGCTGCCATCGTCGTTATACACGAGACAAGTCTGGACCTTCTGCTCGTTCTTAGTGGAACTGCCCGGCCAGTTGTGTATGATCTGTATGGGACTTTGCAAGGCCTGATTCCGTTGCGGTCTAGCCCAAGCGACACCTTGTTATGCACGATGAGCATCAGATCTCCCATCCGTTATGACGAATTGTGTATTTATAGATCTACTAACCTGTATAAGTCGTTCCTAGATCGATAGCTACCAGTATGTCGGGTCGTTCGCTCGCCATGATGGGTCGGAAAGCAAAGGGAAGTGCATGATTTGGAAATAAGCTAATAATTAGATCTGTGCCGCCAGTCTGGATTCCCAGACTAGTGGGCTATAACAGGGTACATATCTTGATTGTTTTATCGACTTTTGTTTCACCTCCAGACGGTGGTCCCACCCGAGAGCCTCATCGATACAACGTGCAGACGGAATTAGAATATTCCCTTGTCTTTTTGAGATTCTGTAACCATGGATCGGACCTGGTGGAGATTGCTATAAGACTAGGTATGCCCCCCGCTTGGTTGGTTGGTTGGGTAGTTGTTGGCTGGCTTAGCTGTAATTCACATGGGTAACTTGGATCTCTGGGGATCGCATCCTAGAGGACGTGGGAGTTAGGATCACACCTTAGCCCGTGAGAGGTCAGCTTATGAACCGTCTCAGCCGTAGCCAGTGCTATTCTAGTCTGATAAACTAATCTTCTTAATTAATCCAGAAATGGCGTACAATTGAACGAGATCTAAGTAAATGATCTTGTTCCGACATAGGTTAGGTTTTTGGGCCTTCCAAAATGTAAAATACATTGGTGTGCTTCTCACTACTTTCGTAAGCGGCTTAGGAGGAAATGAGGGGAATAATGATAGAGGGGATAGAGGGGACGGGGATGGTGGCGCCACAGCAAGCAACGAACGATATCGAGGGCAAGTCTCGCTGTAAAAATGTGTATTATTATTAGTGGTTAAGTTGAGCTTAGTTGCGCCCCCAGCGTTGTTATTTTCACCGCCAGAAACGAGGGGATGACCTCTGATCTTCTCCCCTTTTGCTCTTTTCCTCCACACTACACCTAGTCTCTAACCAATCAGCATCGAAGGAATGTCCGCACCTGGCCTATAAAGGCAATCAGTACTGTTATAGGCAAGCATTACTTAATACGGCAACCAGCATGACTTGACGTGAGAATTGCCGGGTTTGGAAGGTTCACTTATATTTTCTACCTAATTTTTTCTTAATTTTCTGAAGAGATGAAGCATCGTATAGCATCTCCAAAAGGTCTACCCCAGCTTTTAACATGAGACCAATCCTAGGAAACAAAGAACCATACTAGGGTATGCATCCTGATGTGCTCCTCTTTTGAAATTCGTATAGAAGGATGGCCGAAGGTAAGTACATTAGTAGACGATCGTCCTCTTTCTCGGTCGTACCAACAACCAACATACACCAAGCGTCTCTTAGGCTTCTCTGGCAACTTGTTTTATTGCGTCGGGGCTGTGAAACCTAACCTGCAGAGATTTTTTGTGGCGCCGGCTTGTAATTCCAATACATACAGTAATCAGGCCCTCGATCGACCTGACGCAGTAGATCCTCTCCCCCCTTCTGATTATTTCAAATGGGATTCACATTTTTCAAGTCACTCAGTCTCCGCTCGTCAGGATGGCGGCGGCAGAGACACCACTCGTCTCTTCGCACACGGCTTCGACGGCGTTCGCGGGGGGGACTTCTTACGAAGCTGTCGACGTATTCACGAGAGCACCAGACCAGACCGCATATGTCTTTGAGACGGAATACTGGAATACTTTCACCAGTACCTCTATTCTAAGCTCATCTTCGTCCAGTACGGGTAGTTCGACATCAACAAGCAGCCAGGCAACTTCGTCGTCTACGAATGCTGCTGATTCAATCGGGACAAGTACCAACTCGGGGATATCGCCAGGGGCTGCTGCCGGAATTGCCATAGGATGCGCCGCTGCCGGTTTAATCTTAGGAGCCATCGCAGGTTTCTTTTTCCGACGACGGAAATCAGGGGAATCGAATACTAGATATCATGTAGCTTCGTACGCCAGCCAGGAGAAGCCGTTACGAAGTCCTTATTCGACTCCTATGCCTATGGACAAAGTACAGCTTGAACAATTTCTTTTAGATTCGACTCCGGATACCGCGATTGGCGCAGAGATGCGTTCCCTGAGTCAATTGATTTTACAACATGTCGAAACTTGCTACCATACTTTACCGGTTACGCGCAGCGAAGAGGCGCTCACCACGATATTAATTCATCTCGGATTGGAGCAGAACAGTACAATGTCAGCTGCCAGACTCGCATCCTTGGCAGTCGATCCAAAGACCCGGTACAGCGCCATTCAACATATTATCTCCAGAGTCGCATTTGCCAGTGTCACATTCGATGGAGCTTCTCACTTTTCTCTACTACCGCAGCCGGTTTCTTCTTTCGCATCTCAAATACCGGCTACGGAAAGCCACAGAGGAAGTGCAGAAGGTGAGTCAGATTATTTATGTGATAATGCTACGTGTCCTAATATTGGTTCAATAGCTGTAGATGCTGCGCTCACTCAATGGCGACGGCTGTCCGCTTTTCTGCTTCACCCAAGTAGGAGTGAGCGGACACCGTTAGCTCCATCGGAAGATACCAGCACTCACGGAGCACAGCAGCTCGCCGTGGCTCTCAATACTTTCCTTGAGCCTTTTGTAAGCGGTGATCGACAAGATCGGTACGAACAGGAAAATCATCTCCGAGAAGTGATAGTCGAATGTGTGGCTTTCGGCTACCTGCTGTTTTCCCAGCCATGCGAGTATCGGTACCGCTTCGAAGGTGGCGTAAGACCCAACTATATTGTCGTTTTCCCCGGACTGGACAAAGTTAGCGACGAAGAAGGACATAGATATCCTTCACCGGTTCAATCCGTTGTTTCTCCGTTGACTGAAATGATTTAATTGCATTGCATAGGTAGCTACTGGACGCATTTGGTATTTTTCCTTTTTCTTTTTTGTTGTACATATCAATAAAGGGGTAGCGAATAACTGTTTATGGATATCATCCCACTCGTTAAACCCTGCTGTATATAGATGTTTAGAGAGCAATACTTCATATTTCAAGAATCCTTCAATGCTGTCGGATTTTGACCTGTGAGAAATTGTCGTGTTGGCACGATGAGGGAAATGAGGAACGAATTCGGACCTGCGCCTTAGTGGAGTTAAGTGAAACCGTCAGCACTAGAATGCTTAGACGGCACCAGCTGTAAAGAAGTCCAATAACCTGTAAAAGCGTGTAAAACTCAGCCCTAGGACTTCCCTAGGACTCCTCTTCCTCTTATGCCACGCCGCATTCGATAGTCTCCGCTATGGCGCTTCATAGGGCATGGCCAGTTGTATGTGGCATATTATTCGCAAGCCATTTTTGACGTGGAGCGAGATGTTTATACCCCATCAACCCGCCTTGTTTGCGGGTTTGATTCTATCATACATCTCATGGTAATACCATGATTAACGTCAAGTGGGCTCGTTGCCTAAGCTCCTAAAGCCGTTATGTAAAGACGACCGGTACTTCCTTGCGCATCACAGCTGTTGGATGATTCAAATGTATCTTCATAGAGCTAATTTAGCCAGCTGCTTTATTACCGTTTCCTACCATAGTTCTGTTTGACGATTATTACGACCTCAACGAGTATTAAGTTTTATTTACCATTTACCTATTAATATAACGTTGAAGAGCCTTCTCATAATACTAGAAAGACCTTGGAGGAGTACCGACGACTTATCAAAGCTCAGATACAATCATGTTGAAAAGGATGGGGCTTTTTAAGCGACGCCGATCAAACAAGCCACCCACAACAGAGGCGAAGGAATCGGATGAACAATTCGCGAAAGTTGACGTCTCGATGTCTTCGACAGGTGACAGCAAGGATATAATTTCAGGTCCGTGAAGAAAACAATTTACCGAACAATACCTCATCATGCTGATTAGGCATCTTCATAGATCGACCTGCCAAGTCTCTCGAACAATCTCCAAGCTCTAGAAGTTCAACGGACCGAGAAATAGCATTGGCATGGGGCGCATTTGACGGACCAGCTCAGTCTTCTGTACCTTCCCTCGCGAGCGATCGCAGTGCTGTTAGATCGCCATCTCCGGTACCTACTATTCCTCTACATTACGATGTATATGCGTTGCCTGAGCCGACGACCTCGGGTCAGGCTTCATCCAGACATTCATGCGACTCTTTTGACGAACCTGAACCAACTTTAGACACATCAACGTCATTTCTACTTGATGCAACACCTCCCCGAACTCTAAGACGGTATACGGAGTCAGCCGTTGAGCCGGAAGCTGGGTTAAAGTCATTATTTGGGAAACCTGCTGGTTTAAAATCACAACCAGGGTCATCCCCAAATGATTTATTTGGTCCTCCTCTTCAAGACCAAGCGAATGCGACTCCAAACATAACGAGTCATAACCCCTTAGTCTCCGAACCCATTATCCATGAGCTTCCCAGCGATACAGTACTTCAAACTTCACCAGTTCAAGCACCGTTTATCAAGCCTCTCCTAACAGTAACCCCGCCTCCTGTCGAACCGAGCGCCAAGCCAGCACGTCGACTCGATAACGAGACGAGTAAGAGTATGCAGGATGAAACCTCGCCGAGCTATAAGGTCGCATTGGCTCAGGTATTCATGTACCAAGCCCGAATGACTGGGCAACCAACCCATAGAACAAATGTAACATCAGCCGTTACCGACGACGACATCCCATTTAAATCGAAAACGTCTGGACCACGACTTTCCCCAGTCGCAAGAGCAGAAGCCAGGCGGCCGAGGAGTGTATCGACGTCGTCCATAATAACACCACCCAATCCGTCATTATCGTATGATACGACAATGGTCCCTTGGCCACTGCAGGTCGGATCGATGGTAGCAGAGCTCGATGGTAGCGAGAGTAGGAGCAATACGGTTGACAGTGAAGCTTGGCGAAGGAAAAGTAAGATGTTCCAATTGGACTCGTTTAATAATCATGCTAGAATCGTAGCTTGACATGAGGAGGATCAAAACGAAAAAACACGGCGCGATACCTACTAAACTTAATATGGCCGTCGTCCGAGCATAGGCGAGTTGTGGTTCCATGCGTTCTCAGACCTACCAAACGCCCATCTAACAGCAAGAAGGCATCATCTAAAGTTGCTATTTCATGGTGACAAATTTCGAAGGGTCGTACAAGAAAGTCCTTCATGTACACGCCTTCGCGGAAGATCAGGATGAAGCTATTGCCCTTATACCCTTACAACAGATTCGTTTATATAACTGCATGATATCATGTCGACACGTTAAAATACCAAAAGATTTCAAGAATCAAAGTAGAGAGCAGAATATCCTCTTTAGACGTGTACAATTTTATAATTAATAATATAAAGAAAACAATCATTATAAGCCTTGCCCACGCGTGAACGACCTGGTCACCCTTGTAACAGCCTTAAAATGGGCCCTCCGGATCGTTTCTTTTCTTGTGTGAGAGCGTCGGGATCAAAGTCGCTATCACTCGAATGGCCATCGCCGTGGTCATCGCCGTAACTAGGTACCTGAGGGGTTGACTTGAACCCTATCCAAGTCATTGGGGCCGTCCTCGGATGTGCGTTGCCGCGGCGGAAAGGCCAGTGACCCAGGCGGATCGTAGAATACACCGTCTTCGAGCTCGAAGTTAGCTCGGGGTCTAACAGAGTTATTTTTGATACACTGCTGCTCTGCTATCACCTCTTTCTCGATATCCTTTATACGCTTGTTGAGGCCCCAATGGTGTATGTTCATCAACCAGTCCTGTAGAGTGTGGGCGCCTTTTTTGGTTGCTAAGCTTAGTCGCCGCGTCGCGCCTAATATGAAGCTTGTTTTCTCCATCGTTCCATCCATCCACATAACAGAGAGCTGTACATCCTCACCAATAATCGAAAGCGCGAATACGCCGTGATTCCCCTTAATAATCCTCTTGGTAGATGAAAGAGCAGCCGCGCAACAGGTAAGAAGCTGGTTAGTAGCCGAGATTATCCCCCCATTCTCTCCGGTCTTATACTCGGTAAAAAGGTAAGGGAAGAGCGTTCCATCACTAGTAATCTGATACCTCTCGTACATATTCATTGCTTCCTGCGTATCATCATTCAATATATCCATAAGCCAGTTGTGGTTATAGCCAAACATGGCATTTGGCCTTGAAGCTTTTAAACCCCCAATAGAGAACCCCCTAAGATGGGTTGCGAGCGCTATATCTCGAGGTATCCCTCTTCTTATTGACATATCGAAGTAAGATTCCCACGGAGGTCTGGGGCTTGTAGTCTGCTCGTAGCAGATAATACAAGTGGCAAATTGCAAGGGAAAGAAGCCCCCTAAAGCAGCTTCTAAATTTGCTTCCCCTTTGTAGCGAAGGGCGCCCTTACTTCTTAGGTAGCTCTCACAAAGCACGTCTAAGAACCCGCGCCCCCTTGGGTATTGAGGAGGGTTTTCAATCTCTTTAAATAACTCTTGTACCCAATCAGGTGTCAGCGGTTGCGGGCGGTAAAGATCGTCTTGAAAGTAGATGAGGTTCAAATCTAGAGTTGAGCAGTATTCAGGCGAGTTTATTTTATCGCCACTTGTAGCATTGCTAACTGTGGTTGTTCCTGTTCCACGCATATAGTCAAACTCGTCGAGGGAGTTTTCTTCGTGTTTGATATTACACGAATCTTCGAAGGGACGCACGCTTTCAACAGGAGTGCCTGGTTTAACCTTTTTTATCCACTGGGTAATAGAGGAAGGGGGAGTTGTAGAAGAATCGTAACCCCGATTCAACACAGGCAGGTATTCGAGTGAAGGCTGTGCTGGGCACGAACTGGCCTAAATAAACACTTCCTCAATATTATATCATGATAAACCCTTTTAAACTAAAAAAACTCACCCTTAGCTTTCTAGTATTACTCCTACTGCGACACCTGCTACAGCGACGACACTTACTACAGCGATACTGGTAGTGATATATATCGCGTTTTTTCGACCTTTTCGCTCTCGGAGATTCGCCTCTAAGCGCTAGGCTTAGTTTACGCTTCCTCGCCACCGCTTCGTTCGTGAATGGCATATTTTCGTATCCTTCTATAGTAAACATGATGTTCAAAGCCGATTGTTCAGGTATATGGGCCATTACTAGGTACTAGGTATATAAAAGGGTGAAAGAACCGGTTTAATAAGCAGCGGCGCCGTACGAGGGTATTAATACGTGTAAATTCACACTTCTGTTCTAAAAAACCTTAAAGTTTCAAATATAATAAATGATATACTTCGAAATATACTACAGGCTGCAGCTGACACTTATGTATTTGTTGAATGAAATAGGGGAGGCCACCTGTGGTCGCGAAATACCCTGAGTTTAACCATTCGGCCAATAAGAAACGAGAAAGTGAAAAGATCAGAGCGTTCAACAAATCTAGGACCTGACCTGGGCTGTTGAACAGGTCTGGGAACTGTTCAAGGACTTGTTCAGGTTCAGGTTCAGGTTCAGGTCCCAGGGTCTTGATAGGTAACTCGCTTATATAATTATTCCAGTTCTGCCATGGTGGACCGTGCGCAACAGAGTCGCTTTTCGTAAACTTAGGGCACTCCGGTTACTGTGGATGTTTCTAGCCCTACATAAATCATTGGCCAGAACGTCTTTTAGCGCACCGCAAAAGGGACTTAGCGTATAATACCCCTGAAAGTCTCCCTTCTCACCTTTTCACGTTCGACGATAATCATCTAAACGACCTTACGTAAACATATAGAGAAAATATCGTATCTGGATTGTCTTGGATATAAAACTTCTTGGATTGATGGGATTCCTTTGTCTCACTTGCTCAGGATGGCATCACAGGACCCAATCTGTCAGGTTAGTCAACTGCTACTGCTTCAATCCAAAACACTTGATCTGATGGGATAACAGGCGGTGAATTTGTCTGATGGCCAACCATGCACGGCTGTTGCAACGACGTGGGAGAACCTATTCTGTAGATTCCACGGCAAACAGTGTCATGGCTTATACATAGGTTACAAGAGGCGAAATGCCAAACTAGATGCTCTATCTGAAAACCTCCCGCCTTACCTGCGGGATTCTCAGATCCCGTTGGCTAACGAGACGTTTGACGTTCACGATGAGCAGACATTGAGAGAGATACATGCCCATCTCTACCAAGAGTATGTGCTTCTGGGGAAAGTGATAGACGCAAGAAAGCTCCATCATAAGCACTTCTACCCACTTCAAATGGACTATGGCCATCAAGCCTATCTAGATACCCTTTCCAGCCGGCGTCATATCGTGCTGCGTGCCCTAGAAAAACTTGAGACCCGTACTGCTCAAATTCTCTACGAGAAGGAGAAATGGTACACGTGGGTTCGTGAGGCTCAACAGGAGGAGGAAGCAACGCGAGAAAAGGAGTCCAAGAAGGTTAAACTAGAGGCGGCCATGTTCAAGCGACACTGGAAAAAGATGGAGGTCCGCTTGCGAGCTCAGCGCGAAAAGGAAGAGAAGCAACGACAAGATACCTACCTCGAAACGGCGTATCAGGAACGCATGTCTGCATTGGATAGCGAAGAAGACGCGGAGATGTGGGATCCTATCGAAGATATTACCGAAGACGAACGTAGCCGATTTGTGGATCTAATCAAACACTTTCTATGGATGGAAGTTCTCACCGACGTCGACGAGAACGAGGATTCTACCAAGCAAGCTGCGACATCGTCTGAATTGGCTGCTGACACGGAGAAGCCTGCAATCTCTGAGGACAAGCAACCCAAGAAGGGAAAAAAGAAATCCAAGTCGAAAGCTGCGAAAGCGGCGGCTTCACAAAATAAGCCCAAGCCGCAGAACGCCACCAAATCTAAAGATCGGCAGACGGGCCAAAGTCGAATTATGGAAATGATCGACGATGACGAGGCGTTTGGGGAATCTCCGGAGCCCGACAAAAGCAATATCGAGACCGAAAGCGAAATGAGAAAGCGTCTAAAGGAGGGTGTCGAAAAGAATTATGACGGCGTTGATGGACCAATCCTAGTCGGAACAGTAGAATCTCCTCACGGCACACATTTGAAGACGGCCCCCTTAGCGGACGAAGAGATCGATTCTCTTACGAAAGATATTAAGGAGATTAAATTATTATTATTTTGTCGACTTCTATTATCTCACGCCTCATTGCTTCCAGCTGCCGTACGAGCCTCTAGTGTTGAAGAATTCCTGAGCGATCCAGCGATAGCCGAACCCGACCTACGAGACCTCTGTTTAAAAGTCGAACGACCGAGTCTTCAGGACATACGAGATGCTTGTGCAGATCTTATTAGAGGAGATGAACCCGAAGCTGAAGAGGAGGAGGAAGAAGTCCTTGAAGAAGAGTCTTTCGAGGATGTCATACTGCAAGAACATCGATATGGTTACCTTCAAGATCGCGACTGGTTCATGACCAATATGCTTGCGCAGCGTCAGAAGCTTCTCGATAGCAAAGGCGGTGCCGCGAAGCTCGAGGAAAAAGTCAAGAAAAAAGCTCAGAAGCTAGGCAAGATGAGAATCCAAGTCTGCGGCAAAAGTATATGGAATTATTCAAGTGAGAGTTCAATGTCGCGAGACGGTTGGCTTCAATTCTCTGTTATGGCGAAGGACTGCGATCTCAGACGCGCTGTTGAGCTCTGTAGAAACTGGGACGAGTTTTCGCAGTTGAACTTCCTTACTGTTTGGCAATATTTCCCTGCCTCGAATTGGGTTTCCTGGGGTAGCGATAGGTTTACCCAACAGCTTCATGAACTCGTAAGTCTTGGTCTACTAATACCTCTTTTGATGTTTTTATCTATTTCAGACAACTTCAAACCATACTGTTAGATTTCCATTTCCTCGTCTCTCAAAGGCTCTGACTATAAAATAGGGTTTCTTCCCATATTTCAAAGATTTCGAGGCCCAGAAATATAGCCATTACCATCAAGTTGGAGGCCGAAGCCAACACCGACGCCAACACAACTTCCTCGAAGTTAGAAATATTGTTGTTGGCTATATGAGACGGAACGACTCGGTAACTCGCAGGTTTCTTCAATACTGCAGCATGCGCACTGGCGAAGTATTGCTCCTCGTGCGAGATGGTAAGACGGGAAAGGTAATTACCGCCCCTGAAAACGAACATTTATGGACCATGAGAAGTAAGGAAGGCCTTGGGCGTGCTTCTAAGAACGAGTGGAAGAATTTGCTCGTGGTCGGTCCCGATTACTTCGATATGGTAGAAATACTCCGAAATTGGCGCTTGGGTTTCGAAGACTACTATGAAGTCTGGTTATGGGACTTTGTTCCCTGTAGCGAGGCAGCTCCTTTATATAATGTGATCGCCACGGTATGTTTTTCTTGAATATGAAAGGCATGCAAAAGCTAACATTGACTAGGAACTTCGCAAAGCATGGCGAGTCACCAAGCCCATAGACATATATTCGCATAGGGAACCTTTCCTACGGAGTCTTACTAGAGATCAGGAGACTTTGCGCGTCCGCTCTATACGGCCCGGAGAACAAATTCCAAGCTTATGGGACGATGTTATGCATCCCTCTAACACATTCTTCACCGCTGATGTGATGAATAAGAAGGTCCTAGAAACGAACGGCGAAGTACACAAGGAGGCTTCGCCATACCTATTCTACAACGAAGCCGATGCAGCGGAGGACCTGGTCCTTTTCTCAGACGAGTTAATATCGTCTAATCGGAACGTTCCTTTTAGGGAAGTTAGAAACTCGATTACGCGATTAGAAACAACACCTGCCACTATGCTCAACTTCCTCGCCGCAGAAGCTAGGGAGTTGAGCCAACGTAAAACGGAAACAAAAAGGCTTCCTTTGGGAGACGACGATGAAGACTGGAGCACCGAACCCGAATCTCACATGGATGAAGAGAAGAAGATAACGACACATTGGAGTCTGCCGCAGATATGGGAAGATTCGATCGCAATAGTAAATTTTAAACTCATCAGCAACGAGAAAAAGGAACTGCTACGTCGAGTTGGCCTCGTGGGTGAGGGGTCAAGCGTAATCCGTGGAGGCATCAATAGCTTAAATGGCATAGGATCTACGCTGAGATCTGCTGACAAAGTTATGGTTATGGAAAAGGACCGTGGCGCTGGTAAGTTGACACCTTACCCCTTGGACAGTAACAATCCCTAATGGTGATATAGCTCTGGTAGAGGCCTTCCATGCCGGAGATCTGGAACCGGGTGCTCAGGAGAAGTACGCCGAGACCTGCAAGATTCTCCGCGGTGTCCTTGGACCTCAGAAAACTTTCGGTTCGACGGGCTGGGTTTGGTTCTTGGTTAACATAATCGATTGGCTCGGGCTTAGGACTGATTATGAGACTTATATCCATGAAGCACGAGCAGGATGGCCACACCCGTTCATCACCCAGGATATGGTGAAAGCCTTTATGGAGATGGCTATATTCTTCCCTGCTCTCGAACAATGTAAACCAGCGACAGACTACTTAAACTCGAAAGAAGGATGCGAATTTAAGGACAGCTTACTTTTCAAACCCCACGAACGGGCGAAGACGCTTCCGGACTGCCGCACAAGAGCCAGTTTCAAGCACCGACCGAAGCAATTCTGGAGTGAATGGGACTCAATATTGAAAGACGTTGACGAGAACAACAAATATTTCGCGGATGTCTATCCCATGAAATGGAGCGTTGCCGTGCGACCCATCCTTGCGAAATGTAAGTCCGATATTCCTCCATAATATACATCCCGTCATTAACCTATTGCCTTTAGTATACCTCGCCGGCATCATCGCCCCAGCCTACATCCAAAACGATCCCCTCGTCATCCCCGGTTTCACCGTCGCAAACGAAGAGCCGCACCGGCCGGGCAAGCTAGACCTATTCATGGACTACGCCGACCGACAAGGGGCAATCAAGTATCCGCAGAACATCCCCGGCTTCGTCAGCCCCTCCGACTGGCCCGTCCTCCTACCCTTAGCTCGCGCTTTCGCATCTGAGCATGGCCCCAACGTTAAGTTCGCCATATTGCGCGTCTGGTCCGCGCCACATTTCTACCCGGCCATGCTCGGCGATTGGAACCGTCACGCCACCGCTTTCTTAGACGGGAACGGTCGGTCTTGGATATGGAAGTTTATCCCGAAGGATATGCCGATTAGCGAGTGGAGCATGTATAACACCCTTAAGCTACGGCTGGAATTATTGAAAGACCAGCTGAAGGTAGGGGAGCGGGTGATACATCGTAACGAGGTTATTCTGGTTATGGGAACTGACGAGGTGGATTTGTTGAGGTATGCTACGGCGGTGACGTTTGCGATACAGACGAAGCCATGGCATCGTGAGATCGATCTCTGGAAGAGCTTTGTTAATGTTGATTTGGAATTTTTGGAGGGGTTGCATGAGTACTGGCTTGATTAGGGGTATATTGGGTATGATGCATATGTGGATTATGACATGATGTGTTCACGCTAAGATACCTATAAATGTAATAGACAAGAAGTCATTCGTATAGTGAGTTTCTAGATTATACCTAGGTGAAAGAGATTCAAAAATAGGTCTATGAGTAATTCTAAAAACAACACTCAAGCAAATACAACCACAACTGGATATTCACGGTAGCCCGCTACATGTTCTAGATCTTAGTCTTAAATTCATACACGGCCTATTTATGCTGAACTAAACCAAACCAACTGAACAAAACAATAAGTGCAAATGTGAAAGAGTCACATCAAACATGTATCAATTTCATACCTGCTGTTTAGCTGTGACCTATCTAATACAAAGGAGCTCTGCCTCCACTACATCGCATCCACCCCCTATTATCAATTAACCCTTACCAACCTGCATGTCTCATCCGATGCATACCCTTCATCCATCTCCTTAGGTAGTTAGGCACCTAATAAGCAGCTAAAAATCCTAGATTGATAAGATTAGATGTAATTGTCTGTATTCCCCGAGAGGGAGACTGCAGTGGCGTCCTAACCCGACGTCTCCGATGTCTCCGAGCCGAGACGTAGGACAAGCCTGCCTATGAGAAGGCTTCCTTTCTCCTTTCTTTCCTGATAATTTGGTTGATCCCTACAATTTGGACCCAAGTGAATTGTTGCATGTGACGTTTTGTTCTTAGACCAACTTCTTAGACCAGTAACTGTCGGATTAACGCGTGTCTGGGCTGATGATCCAAAATGTGTGTGGTCTGGGACAATATACATCCAGCTATATGGTAAACGAATCTGCAAGTGATCATATATAACCGATCTTCCTTCCCAAAGATGAGCTGAATGATCCTACATCAGCTCATCCATCCTTTCAGTCGTACAGCCACTGAGGTGTTAAGTCCGAGCATCATCCAAAGATACTACTTACCTCTTCCCCCACTATCACCATCAACCACCACCAAAACCAAACCTCAACCAAACAACCTAAAATGGACCTAACCTCCCTCCCCAGCAAAACCCTCTCCCCCCTCCTAACCCTCTTCCGCACCCACCGCACCCTCATAACCAGCACCGCCATCTGCGTCTTCGCCGGCCTCAGCCTCTCCCTCCTCGCCGACCTAATCGAAGACTACAACGAATGGTACGAGCTCGGCCCCAACGGCATCCCCCTCAACTTCTTCGGGTACCTCGCGCAAAAACTCGCCACGCCCCTCGGCCGCTCCGATGGCCGCGAGTCCGTCGGCCCGTACGATCTAGCTAAGCTGTCGAAGCTGTACGGACCGATCGTGTTGACGCCTTTCTTGGGCACCGAGGGGGGAAGGGAGAAGGATCTGCCGAGACGGAAGGGGGAGAGACCTACTGTGCCGCCGTACGTGGGACCGCATCGGCAGACGACGCAGAAGGCGGATGCAGCGATACGTGGGAAGCAGGAGGCTTTCCTACATGCCTTGACGGCGGCGAACCCGACGTTATTCCAGGTCAAGCCGTCGAGTTTGGAGGGCCCGCATTTCAACGCTATTTGGATCCTCGACTCGGTGCCTCAGCGCGACGAGATCCGGCATTTAAGCGGGGAGTTTGCGCATCCGCATGGAGAGGGAAGTACGCATTTGGTGTTGAGTTTGGTTGATGCGGCGACGGCGATTGAGAGCGGGTGGGCTGAGCGTCATCGCATGAGTGGGGTTGGGAATTTAATACCGTGGGGTTTCGTGATGATTTATGCGCCGCGGGATGATGAGGAGTTGGAGGTTTGGAAGGAGTTTATTGTTGCGAGTGCCCGGTATGCGCTTGGTGGCGAGACGGAGGTTGAGATGCCATCGTCAGCTTCATCGAAGCCGTCTAAAAAGAACTAGTCTTGAGAAGGCTGGTTAGGCTGGCTGGACCAAGTGTGGGATATGTATGAAAATGGTTCGTTGGGTTGAGAAGGGCTATGGAAATTTGTAACTGTACGAGAATCTCACCTCAAGAGTGAAATGCCTCTGAACTAAATGCTACATATTCAGTAGCTATTGACAAGTAATAAATATGTATTAATATTCGTGTTCGCTTTCCCGTTATACATAGTAGGTAGCTTAAGATATTGTAATAAATATAAATATTACGAGATTCGCTTGAGGTTACAAATGACGCCTTCCTTATTGATACACTGCGCCTTACTGAAAGAAACTTAAATCAATTCCTGGGGAGTAACTTGGGATTCCAAGACGCCAATTCTTGAATATGTTCACGCCATACTTGGACCGGATCCTTAGCCGCGGCAGCCTGCATATCGACACTTGTCGAGTTGACGCCGTAAAGGTACGGTTTCTCATCCGCGAAACAAGGTGTTTCTTGATCTTCGGGCACGGTGCCATTCAAGATAAACGCTTTTGCGATAGCATCTGTGCAAGTAGACTTATCTCTTGACGAATGTCCGTAGCCGTGATGTACGATTAACCTCGCATTCTTACCCATTTCGTTGAGAAGCCTTCTTCCGTTACGCAAAGGGGTCGCGGGGTCATACGTCTCCGCAATTAGTAGAACCGGGCCTTTAAGCGTGTGGTTGAGGTCTCCTCTATAAACCTCAGCAGGTTGAGGCCAGTACGTGTTAAAGTGTCGACAAGGAAAGACGTTGAAGAAACGCGAATTGCCAGAAATCCAAGCCTGAGTGGTCATGTTAGCCCAGAGGGATCCCCACCAGACGAGACCATCGGGAGGTAAGGGCGCATCATAAGAGTCCGCGCAGATGACCAAGGAACCGAGCTCATCGGTCGATGGCTTAGGTGAGGGCGGAGATGGAAGTGTAGGGTCATATTCCCATTCCGAATGATCAAGGAAGGCCGTTGCCAAAGTTGAATTTCCTGCCTCTAGTTCGTAGAGCATCTGAGCAAGAGCAGGCCAACTATTGGGATTATACAATGCACTGTAGATAGCGGATACCAGGCCAGAGTACGTGATAATAGACGGACCGCTTGATTCGACATAGCCCGGGACGGGTCGTTGGCTGATCGCAACCACCAATTTCTTCATCCGAATTTCTAAGTCCTGCAAGGTCACAGTCTCGGAGTCTCTTGGTTGTGATAAGGCGCAATATTTCGGACCAGCCTTCAGACATTCACCAAGAAAACCGTCGCGCCAGGCATCAGTGGCATTATCCAACGCAGTCCATCCAAAACCACCAAGGAGACGGTGATCTCGAACATATTCGGTTCCGTCGAGAATCACGCGACCCACGCTATCCGGGAACATATTGGCCCATGTTTGACCGATTCCAGTACCGTAACTAACGAGGTAACCCGTCAACTCATCTTCGCCGAGAGCTTTACGAATCTCTTCCATATCGCGAGCAACAGAGGCCGTACTAACAAACCGCGCAAGATCACCGTGCTTCTCCCAGCAGGCGCGGAATGTAGCATTGTTCATCGCATCTGCAAGCTCAAGCTGAGCTTCGGGGGAGCCAGATACTTCACGATATTGCCCCGTCAACATGGCCCACCGGTCTCGGTCGGCATTGTAAGGAAAGCAAGCGATGGAGGGTGATGTCGTGTTAACACCACGCGGATCCCAGCCCAAGACGTCGAATTTTCCGTCACTCAACCGTTTTGTGATATCCTGCGCAGCTCTCCAGGCATACGAAGTCCCGCTACCACCCGGCCCACCTGGCTCGATGACGATCGTGCGCTCGCTCTTGCGTCCCGCGGAGGGGTTGATATACGTACTATAATGTGCCGCATCGACCCGCGCAAGACCAGAAACTTGATACTTCGTTACGGCAAGCCGGACGATACGAGACTCGGATTCGTTAGTATAATCTAAGGGAACGTCGAGGTAACCACATAAATAGATCCCTCGACGAGCATACGGATCGTCATCTTGCACGTCTTTCTCAACTATCGCTTTCCCCCAACTCCAATGATCGGGGTTCGGATCGAATAGGCTCGCCCAACTTTTCTCCGGATCGGAATCGTCGAGGGCGGGTGGTACGGTCGCGTTCGTGCAAGGTATAAAACGGAATGGGTCGTCGGGGTGCGGAAATTGGCCGTACGGTGATCCAGACCGTCTATGGCAATGTCGGACGGCACCACTCGTGAGAACATCGTAGTATTGTTGATGGAATCCTTCATACGAGAGACCTGGGAGGTAGCTAAATAGAGCTGTTAAACTAATCAAGCCCACGACGACCCGCGTCTTCAGCCATGGCTGTCTGGGCTCAGACTGCGGATGTAGGAGCTGATCAGTTGGGAAAGATGATTTCTCCATGGCAATTAGTTATTATGTTCGGCGCAAATTGCGCTTCCAATCGGTTCTATCACCAAATCATGAACGTTTCGCTGAGGTGAAATGCAAAATTAAGCAGATTGAAGTTATTAGAAAGCTTCCGGACATAGATATACGGAGCTGGAGCTCATACTTCGGCTAAAGTGCCCTGTAGCATTTACATTTAGGCGGGGCACATACCTGAATTCCCAGTTGGCCCTTGCTATTAATTCAAGACAGCTTCTCTTAAATGACATAGCAGCAACTCTCTAACTTCAGATCATATCTTCTGTATGAGAATTCAAACTTCAAACTTCTCTAATACATAAACTTTGAATTCCTATTTAATTTTAAATTTCGACATGTCAAATCCATTCAATTCGAGCCGTATTGGGCCAGGAACCCTCGTCAACGATCAGTATGGCGTCTTCAAGACAAGCTATGGCGTAACGTGGGACATCGTGATATACCTCCCCTCCTAACTCTCTACCACGTTGTCAAACACAGCATTCCTCTACTTCTTCTGACCTCATCTACGTCTAAGTAGTTATCTTCTATCCAGATCCTCATCTACATCGGAATCCGTCTAATCTCCTCAACACTCCAATACCTCCTCATATTCTCCGCCCCCAGCGTCTTCACCTCCTGCTCCAGATGCTTCCAAAGCACCCCTCCCCACCCCTGCATCTGCTCCTTCAAAACCCCCATATCCAACTCCCTCTCCCCATCCCTACACGCCCTCAAATACTCCTGCATCCCCTCCATCCCCTCATGTATCTCCCTATGCTGCTGCAGCAACTCCGCCGCATTTTTACCACCCTTGCCGTCGGTGCGGAACTCGGGCATCCGTCGTGCGAGGATCGGGAAGATATACGTTTCTTCGATGTTGTGGTGCATTTCAAGTTGTGAGATGAAGGCTAGTCCGTCGCTTATTACGCCTCGTCCCGCTCGCGATGAGTTTTTGCCTTTGCTACCGCTGTTACCCGCGCAAGCTGTTGCCCAAAGCGAGTTCCATGCTGTTCGGAAGTGTGCGTGGAAGACGTCCATGTGTTCCGCCAGTCTGTTGTATGCCCTGAACTCGGCACCCTTCAAAGGGGGTAGTTTTTCCTTTTTCTCTTCTTCTACCTCCTGCTCTTTCACGGTTGTGGTAGTAGTCGGCTCTTTCGAAACGCTGGGTCCCGCTACAGAACTACTCGCTTCGGAGGACGAGTCTACGGCAGACATAGTGGCGGCGTTCGAGTGAATGCAACGTATGGAATGATGTTGTGATGCGGCTTTACGTATGGGAAGAGTCGTTAAAGAGCGACCACAGCAACGAATTAGGTCTCGATCGCCAGTTCCGGTCAAAGACTGCCGTACAGCGGCAATGGTAGGTCGTAGAAGCGAACGGGTTGCGACAAAACGAAATCCAGCACAGCTATTCGTAATTATGCGTCGCGGAAGTTGATTCCTCGTCATCATACACTTAGAGACATTGTTAATGGACGTATATATACCTACCTAGATACCTTAGGTATATATCCTCTACTAACTACATAGTGGCGACCCAAGTATACCTGGACCTACCTAGAAAATTTAATAAGTCAGCGATTAGAAAGCAGAGAAATTCTGGAACTAAACAAAGACTCGTATAAGCCCTCTTTCCCTTTGCTATGATTGGTTGGTTGACCCCTAGATCGCTATGCCACCGCTATCGATACCCAGAGTGTCTAGGGAAATAAAAGTTCTAAGACCTGGTTTAGCCCGTACTCGGCGGACGAATATCGTCGTCTGAAAATAGGACATCACATTATCAAAAATAGCCGTGGCGCTAAGTACATAAAAACGGCACCGAATCAATGGCCTTATATGGCGAATTTATATGTAGGAGTCAATTCTCTACCCATAGCTATGTAATCAACATAAGCCAACCTCATCACCGGCGACTTGCCAGTCCCATACCGAGGCATTTTCATTAAAAGTCAAACCCAGCCGTATGCAGCAGATACAAACGAGAGAAAGTGAAAGACGAAACCCTATCTGGCAGTCGTTTAACCTCGGACTGCACCGCCAAGCACACCTCCAGTAAACTGCGTGCCACCAGCTTGTCTTTGACCTGTCCCTCCAGTTCTTGCGCCGCCCCGGCCCGTCCGTTGTCCGCCACCTCGGCCGCCTCTCTGGTTCTGTCCTCCTCTCCTGTCGAAGGCGTTTGCCGTGCCCTGTGTACGTTGCTCGAGCGTGCGTTCGTTGGTCTCGATGAGCTGTGCCGCCTTGTC
Source organism: Annulohypoxylon moriforme (assembly GCA_022695765.1). Taxonomy (NCBI): domain Eukaryota; kingdom Fungi; phylum Ascomycota; class Sordariomycetes; order Xylariales; family Hypoxylaceae; genus Annulohypoxylon; species Annulohypoxylon moriforme. Next base: position 66,464 of record MU403122.1, on the reverse strand, counting down.
TGATAAGGTAAGCGCGAGGCTCTGGAGGCGAGATAGTTCCACGCCCTTTCGGAAGATAACCGTTGACGTGACTTGGTCGAGGGCAGCAGCTAGCTCCTCGTGGCTGATCATCTTGCTGACGATAGCAGCCACTTTGCGGTCCTCAAGCTCAAACATGGATGAGAGGGTGGAGATGGCGAGGGTATCGTAGAACGGAGCATACGTGAACAGGTACGTCCGTAAGCCCTCCTCTTGGATCTGTTTCGAGAGCATGGTCTTGATCTCCTCCGTGTTCGGCATCAGATCCCAGATCTTGATGCTGTGGATGAAGTTGGTAGCCTTCTTCCATTCGCCAGCAGCTAGAGCGCGAGATGCTTGCATTACGTGGTCACGAGTGTTCTCCGGAGGTCCGGTGAAGATTTGTCTCTCGTGGTATTCCAACATACGTCGGTAGGTCTTGCTGATGACTCGCTTCTTGATATCGGGCGAGGAACCGGTTTGGGCAAGTAGCGGGATCTCGAGCAACATGCTGCATGTGAGGTAGACGCACTCTAGAAGTTCGAGGTTGATGTGCATGTGGAAAGGCAGTTGTCGTTGCTTCTCTAGTCGCTCTTGCTCGGGGGATACCTGTGCGAATCTTTGGATCATGACGCCTTGAGCCAACAACTCCTTCTGTCGGCCGCTACCGCAGATCTCTTGTAGCGTATTCTGTGCCTCATACACCAGACCCTTTCGGAAGGCGCATAGTCCAACTTGAACCAGCGTTCGGTTGTAGAGGATCTGTGTCTGAACGTCGAAGCTACCGATCGTCTCCTGCAAGTGCGACATGAGCATCATGTCTCGAGCCTTGTAGTATTCATCATGCAGGGCCAGGAAGTAAATCTGGCACAGCATTGCGCGGGCACGAATGATACCCTCGCTGTTGACAAACAGATAATTGCAGAGGACGTTAAGTAGGTTAGTAGCATCGCTGATGCTTCCTCTGGGGGTGATAGTGGACTCAACGTCCGCGGGAACCGGCTTCCAAGCATTCTCTTCGAGGATCTTAACAACTTGAGAAGGCTTGAAGTAGACGTGTTCCAATCTACGCATAACTATGCGGTTAAGGCTATCTTGAGGAGTCTGTAGAGACGTGTCCTTAATGAGGGTCTCGTAGTAAAGAAGGCCTCGGAAGATGACGTTGTACAAAGAACCCTCATCGGTAAGTCGTTCAATATACTCGGAAGTGTGGGGGTCTATGCTCTGCAGAGATCGGGTGAGCTCATCATCAAGTCTCTCTACGTATGACACGATGCTTCCAGGGATTTTGATGTACTTCTCACCCGGTTGTAGCGTCGGTGGCTTCTCATCGTCATCCCATTCCTCGGCGTTTTCGATCACAATGTAATCCCGGTTAGCCTCCAAAACTTCGAACAGGGTAGAAATCTCCTTCTCAGCGGCCTTCCAGTGCTCTAGAGGCATGGATGCCGATCCACCAGATCCGAGATCGAATCGCGCAGAAACCATAGTTAGAAGGACCTTGATTTGTTGGTACGGGGTAGCAGCAACCTCATGAAGCTTCTCCATGATCTTGATCTGTTCAGTACGATCCGTATTCTTCTTTCCACGAGACTCCATGATTCCACGTAGGTGCTTGAAGATGCTCTCCGGGGTGAACTGGAGCGTTCGACCACCTTTGCCAACCGTCGCAAAGCCTTCTTGGTCATCCTCGACTTGGTCGATGAGATCCTCCGCCTTGATCTTCTTAGGTTTGGGGGCGGGAGCAACCTCTTCTTCCTCATCCGAAGCAAGGAAATCGAGAGGATCCTCTCTGTAAGCATCGACCTGCGATTGGTAATCTTGTTTGAGCTTCTTGATCTTTTGCTTGACGGCATTAAGACCACGGGCGCTCGTGGCGTTCATCTTCTTGGGGGTGACCTTTTGTTTCGAGATGGTCTCGTTCATCGCATCTTCCAACTCAACGAGAGCCTTGACATAGAGCTTCGGTGTCCGGCCACGCTCGGAAATCTTCGCGGCTTGCCTGTTGAGCTTGTCGAATTCTACATAGCAGAGCGGGTTAGAACAATTCATTTACTATTCGCATATTTCGCTGTGTCAATCAATTAAACTTACCGACAGAGACGGCACCCCAATCACTGATCTTCTGACGCTTCTCGATGGTGTCGATTATCGATTCTAATTCGGCCAACTGCTTGTCTTTGGCACTCTTGAGGGTCTTGGGAGCGTCATCATCGCTCTCTTCGCTTTCGGAATCATCACCACGTAAGAAACGAGCGGCACCAGATTTTTTACCACCCTCTTCATCGCTGCTTGATTCCTCCTCGGACTCCTCCTCATCCTCGTCCTCGTCTTCCTCAGACTCATCTTCCTGCTCTTCCTCTTCCTCCTCCTCCTCAGAGTAGAGCTCCTCCTCTTCGGAGCTACTCTCAGACGAACTGTCGTCGCCGCTGCGGAAAAATCGAGACATCTTGTCGGGCGTTCTCTTGACTGTATGAAATTGTTGAGTGGTCGGTAGATACAATTAAGAAGTGGTGATTCCCTTAAATGCGATAAAAAGGGAAGTGGGAGAAGATGCGCGCCGGTCTAGAAAAAAAGACGACGATGGAAGTTGGAGGGGCAAAATTGAAATAAAAGGGTGCACACACTTTTTTTGGGAAAATCAAACGAATTTTTGGTGTGGGGTTGAGGGGGAGGGGGGTGAGCCGATTGGCAAGGCAAGCACGAAGGCAGGGCAGACGAAGCTGGCAGGCAGGTGCCAACTGAACCGTGCTTGTGTGACTCAACTTTTTTTTAGTGACTCAATCTGGACATTTTAGCGCATTTTAGAGTTTCTGAGCACCTGGCAGTTGCCAACGATCAAACAATGACTTACATAAGCAAATAAACAACAGCTGCTCGGACCACTCGCTAAAAGTCATATTAGATAATCAAAAGTCTGTATATAAGAATATTATTTAATTAAAGAAAATAAATATTCAAGACTCTGGAATATCTGGACAATGAGGATTGGCAAGTTGGGCTCATGAAAGTTGATCTCGAGAAGCATTTCATGAGAAGAAGTGATGAATTAAAAGATCCCTTGATAATGAATAACAGTTCCTGGTATAATTGTGTAAATCCTATGTGACCCATACGCCCATAGCAACCACCATAACTCCATTGATGCCATCGTGAGCTGACCCAGACGTAATAAGTAAACTAAAATGATGGAAATATCCATGATAGAAATCTCGAGTAGACCGTGACACCAGCTAGAAAGTGAGAGCTTAGAATAGGAGACCCTATTGAGCTAAATCCAGCCAGTCGGGGTGGTCTTTTGCCCGCCACGGTTTGATTCCCTTGGGGTTCGCATCGCGGCTCTTCTTCGCCTGCTCCAGCACCTTCCTAGTCTCTTCGCTGTTGTATAGTGTGCCGAAGTCTTTAATCTCAGCCTGAGCATTGGCCACCGCCTTCACAAAGCTCTGATGCACTTCCTCAGCTAGTATGTATTGTCAGTTAGAGAAATATATGTGGGGACGAGCAAACCTTACGGGTCGTAGCACCGGTGGGAATAGCCTCTAGCATTCGTTGAACTGTTGTTCGCAGCTCTCTGCACTGTTAATTCAACATTTGTCAGTCAAATATCAGTCAGCAGCTGCCAAAGCTTTGGCCAACATGAGCAAATTGTGCTCATCCAACGTCTGTTTGCACTGGTCCTCCGTGCTGATTAGAATTGAGGTATCTCGTACCTTCACATGTAGGAGGTCTAGCTGTTTACTATTTAACACCAGCTGTTCCTCTCCCAAGCTTCCTCCTCCATCCTTCACCTGTCCGTGGGAAGCAGACCTCGCCTGAGTCGACTGGCTTAAGTGAGTACCCATTTCAATTGTCTCTTCTCTCTTAATTTTCCTAATGTCTTAATTTCCTAATTTCCTATTATAATATTAATTTCTTTACTTCCCAAGTTCACTAAGACAACTTACAATGTATACTAATGTCATCAAAGGAACTTGGTGAAGAATATCTTGGCCTTTAAGAACTTCCTTCCCATTAGCAGGCGCTTAAGTTTAAGTCGGATTATCTCTTCGAGCCTATTACCGAAATTATTACGCCGACAACAAAATGTCTTCGGGAAGTATGTCGTCGGAGGATTGGATGCAGGTCTTGGCTGATAGAAACAATCCAAGTCCTGACGTCCAGCCTCTGCAGCCACAGATGGGCGTCTTAAATACTTCCGACCAGTCTCTGGGCCAAGCTTCCGCCCAACAACAGGAAGAGCAGCCACAGGCGCCACAGGCTGCACAGGCCACACTTGGGTCGCCTTTTGATTTTCAGCAGCGATCATCAGGCTCGTCACGTTACCCAAGCACTAGCCCCTCTGTGGCCAGTGCTTCGTCTCAATTAACCTTTAACCCAAATGTGCCGATGTATACCCAGTATCCACATGCACCTTATGCGCCTGTGGCTGGATCAATGGCTGGTACCAGTAATGCCCCACAATACTACGGGCAGTACCAGCCACAGATTCCCTTCAACGCGAACCAGAGCCACGCTAGCGTTTCTAGCACTGTCGGTGGCCCACAGTATTCCCAGCCACAGTACCCGCCGCACTTACAGCCCATTGTAAGTAACGATTTTCCCTTACCCCATCCACTCCTAATCCAACCCACCAACCAATCTGCCAATTTCTTTTCTGCGCGTTCCCGATCTTCGTCCCCAATTCAACTCTTCCCACTGTCCTACCGCAGTAATCTCTGCGTCAACGCCAACGAACTCACACGGTGAACACCAAGCACGATCGGTAACCCACCCCACCGAGCAACCCGAAGCACTCTTATCACCCGAGAATAGCCTCACTTTCTCAATCCTTCGTTTATTCTCCCCTTCCACCTCTTTTCTCCCTTCCTACACCCCGACGTTTCTGGGAACAACCGCCAACATTTCTTTCCAGCAGACTCCCCACCACCGCGTGGTCGCCGCGGGCGTCGTCGTTAACGGAAACTCGAGCGCGCTTAACACCCCGCGCACGGGTCCGACGACAACCCCGGCCACCCCGGTGACCATGTCGACCAACGAGCTCGCTCACGCCGGGGCTCTCCGCTCGCCTCCCGAGGGGATCTTTCCGACATTCGACGAGCTGATCAGCGCCATCCAGCGGTTCGCGAAGGAGCAGGGCTTCGGCGTCGTTAAGCTAAGAGCAAGCAACTATCGCGACCACAAGCCGACGCGTTACGACTTAGTCTGCGATCGTGGAGGTGTGAAGTACAACAGCACCGCTAAGAAACGCAATCCTAGCACTAGAAAGGTGGATTGCCCTTGGCGCGCGAAAGCTGTCTGCGAGGTTCAATTACAGAACCAGTGGCGCTTTCAAGTGCAGAACGACCAGCACAACCACGAACCCCGAATTCAGAGCGGGAACCCCGGGCAAGAGAACACTCCAACTGCGCAGAGCATCCGGTCATTCACCAATAAGTTGGATCGAATGAATCACGAGATGTTACAGGCCATGGAGCGTCTCGCGCAGCAAAACGAACGAATCGAGAAAAAGATGGAAAGTATCGATGCTCGTTTACACGCTGTCGATAGCCGCATAGCGAACTTAGAATCTCGCGGGGCTGGGATGGACATCCCGATGGACAACATGGAGATAAGGGGATCCATGTTGGACGACGCCGTGATGTAAGGTCACGGGCTGGCTTCGATCGGATATATTCGTCGCGTATCCGATCGAAATGGAGTATATTTTAATGCCGGAGCAATTAAACTCGGCGGACGACGAAGATTATCTTACTATCGTGACGGGAAAGAAGGACAGACGCGAATTCGGCTCTAGGTTAGGCATTGGCGTTTATAAGGACAGGGCTTAATTTGCGAATGACCTGCATTGCGATGCGATGCATTGTTTGGTGGCACTTTTGACTGTGATGGCGAGGAAAAGTAGTTCCTGGTGCTTCCTATCTTCTGGTTTTCTGGTTTCTGGTTGTGGTTGTCCATTAACATTAAGGCGTATGGCACACAAGTGAGCAGTAAATTACTAATTCCTTCGAGGCGGCGAGAGGCTTTTCGGTAAACAGGCGGGATACATACGGCAAGGGATCTAACAATCACACTACCGCTCTTCCACGTCTAGTTCGTGGGCGTCTGGTATATCGACGGTTTCCTTCGACTCGACATCCGACGTTCGACATTCGGTCCGCATCCTAAATTTAAATTTGCATTCGGTTTCGGTCGGTTTCATCCAAAGGTCATCTGCTTAATATTAGATGATGGAAACAAGGGTCCATATTATCAGGCGTCGTAGTTCACTAACCTTGTCGTCTTAATCCTCGGGAGGTTAGGGTCCTACCTAGATACCACAACGCTTTCTACAAGAGCCAAAACACAATGTATATGTTCTATTCAAGAGATTACGTCTCTTAGGTGCGATATAGCAATGTGGTGATGTGGTGATGTTCGATATCGGTAAAAGTGACCCTGAGGTAGTGAAGTTGTTTACTCTGCACCATGACGGAGGATGGTTACTAGGGAGGTGGTATGTAGGAACCCGAAATACTGATATTCCTTCCGATTGGGTGGGACAGCTAATCTGGTTCCTGAAAGGGAAAGACAGTGTGTCTACTGTAAGTGCTTATTTGACGAGTATAGCGCACTGAGCTGAGGACTGGGTTCGATCTAAGCTAATTCCTTCACTGTACAGAAATCGGACGCCGATCCCTAATCACGACACATTTAGTTGCGGATCCGGGATGGGCCGTTTCTTTGGTTGTAATATATTTCTTTGGAAGATATTTTGACTGTTGCTTTCTTTGGCTTCTTTATTACTAGATTTCCTCATAGAAAAGGCTGATTACCTACCTAGAAGCTCTGTCTTTACACTATTTGAAGCAAAGCCCCTGAGCCCGAGCTTTCAGCTAAAGAGTTGCTGCCCAATCGTCAGGCACTTTCGTACAAATTTTCACAACATATGTGAAGTCGGCCAACTAGTCCTAAATTAACTTTCTAGAGTCGAACGTCTTTTATTAACTATACAGAACATAAACGTCGCGTTCTAGAAATGCCTAATCGGCCTTAAAAACTTCCCCTTATGGCCACCGAGGAATCCCTCATAGGAACATTGAATACGTAATTGTTTTGAGAGTATATTCACTTCGTTTACAAGTATTTAAATACCAGGCATATTCTCAATTTTACGGTATGACGAGTCGTGCCTGTAGGCTTACGATGGATCAGTTACTTGCTGGTTGACCAAATACTTGGTCAGCGTTCCCTATCACCTACACAAGAACCTACTTGCCTAGGGGATTACCTATGGACAACACGATCCATAAGTAGTTGCATATTGTTAATTAAATGATGCTTTACGGATGACATACATTGTATATCTAAGGGCAAGACATGTCGTTAAGTGTCAGGTAACACAAATTGATCAAACCCCTATCCACTTACCCGTTAAGTGTGCATTGGTGTATCGCCTCACATCCGATCATTAATTGCAATTAGTGATGTGCTCATTTTCTAATGATGCGTGCGAGGCGCTTAGATGTATTGATAGCTGCAAGCACATCCTAATTAAGAACTGCAGATGTCTATCCTAATACCCTACCCACCTCGAGAGACGAGATTTGATGGAAATAGAGCCGCGTATGCTAAATGCAGCCCATTGTGCAGCCCTAAAACAATATAGAGGCTCTCATCCGGTTGGCGGTCCTCGGTTCCGTCATCACTCCGAGAGATCATAGCAAAGTCGTTAGTCTCGGCCGGCGTTATACTCTGAGACATGAATATATGAACATCCACCAGCTCTGACAAATAACACATCTAATCACGGCCGAATTACTCAAGTATCCTTACCTAGTAGGTGATCAGATCTCAGGCCCATCTACATCATACTAGATGAATACCTACCTAACCATGGACTTGTCATCACCAAACCTCTTGTATAGGCTATAGACGCATGTCTCAGCAATCATTCATGCTTTCCTCACACACATCTCTTCACGTAATATCGAATAAATTCTCCGCGAACTGCCGATTTGCGCAGGCGCGCACGGTTTACAAATTGACCAGGGAACCTCCACGTTTCCACGTTTCGACATGTCGTGCTTCGAGACGGCTACTTATCCGGACCAGAGCAGCGTGACGGGAAATGTGGCGCTAAGAGATGCGATCTGATACATACTATACAACTTTCCCACATCCGTGCTCGACGATAGCGGGAATGAGGAATTGTTGTCTTTTGTGACTTGTAGATAGGAGGTATACAACTCCACTTTTCAACATTCGCATGAAGCGCTTTAGTGGCTGTGAAAGCGTGTGGTCTCTAGCTCGACGGAATGGCTGTGACCTGACCTGATCAATGGCTAGTTCGAGCTAGACTCTTTGCTTAGTGAAGTGCTGCTAGGGCTTGGGCTTGGGTCTATATACGCTATTCCGAAGATTCTAACCATCGCCGGCCGGAGATTGCCTTATTATACGTGAGGAGATTGTATACCTGTATCAACGGTGCGTTGCCCAGTGACGGTATGACCCGTACGAGTGGAGTGCGTGGTAGCATCTCCACGTGAATTAACTGTGGCTATCGCGTCAGTCTGGGGATAGCGAACCACGATAACTTGGAAGAACTTAGAGACTGTCAATGCTCTCCTGGCTAGATTTATCTAGATATGTACATATGTACTTTTGAGCATGTTCGTATATACGTATCTTGAAGATAGCATGAATTATTAGTGTGAGCGGTGTATGATCGTGCTGTGTTTAGATGTCTTTAGACACTTTCTTGCGTTACATCGTCTATAGGAGAGATCCATAGGCCTAACTTGGTTGTTAATTGGCAGTAGTACTGATATGCCAATCAATGCCACGAGTAGACGGTCAATCCTTGGGGTCTAGAATTTAAAAGGGTGTAGTGCAGAGACCTGACAGCTTCGTATCTAGGGTATGCAAAGCATTCCATGACGACAGACTGGGCTACGTACATAGTGAAATGCAGACCCTTTAATTAGCGCCGACTAGTGAAGTTCTAGGGAGTATTCTGGTGCTTAAGGCGGCTTTGAGTTAACTTAAGATGTTATCAACGATGAATTCACATTATCAATCACCTTGAGGTTAGATCGAGTAAATAGAAGCATGGAATATACGCACATATGAATTATGAACATCCACATTCATCATCTCTCCGGCCATCTTACTCTTGCAGTCTTAGAAATCCGAAATCAAATCCCGGTTCAATCAAAATGCACCGGCCAGCCCGGACCGGGGTCCAATTGTAAATGTCTGGATATGAGGCAAGTTTCCTCGGTTCCTTGCCGACGATGTTGGTCTCGCTAGCCTATTAAAGTCGTCTTCTGGCTGGACGCTTCATCTCTCGAGTGGGGGAAACGGTCTTCGACCAAGTCTTGACAGGCCAAAGATCATCACTAAACACCCTTGGGGTCCCGCTTCAGGGGAACTAAAACCCCAGCTTGCCGACGCGTTCTCCTACACGTGTATACGAACCCGGTTAGCACATGGGTCAATGCGACGAAAATTTTCCGTTGCTTGCAGATGACCGTATCGATGCTATGGCACGGCAAGCTGCAAACTGGCGGGGGGTCACTCCGTCACCGCTGCTTGCAGATGAATTGATATAGGGTGGGATCTTTCTGGAAGTCGAAAATAACGAGTTGACAAGCTAGTTTTCTTTCTGGTTGACGCCATAATATATTATTCACATGAAATTAAGTCGCAGGTCATATTAGTAACGTCGACCAGAGAATCGCACAACCTTGAGGGTGTTGTTGAGCCGCGTTCACATCTCCGTTAAACTCATCTGCTCATGCCTCTAGGCGTTGTTTCGCCATAAGAGTGCCCCTGCGCATACCTGCCAGGTCCCTGGTACGACATATATATCATACCACAAGGTTTATAGGTTGCCGCGACAGGGCTCATACATGAAAATAGATGCAGACTTATGTAAACCTCAGGTTCGACCTCTTCGGCTGTCAATTCTGTTCCTTGAGATTCAATGTTTGTGAACGATTGATGGGCCGTCCCTCACTGTCGATTCCACGTTCCGGCTGAAGCAGCCTCCGTCCTTTGGTCGACTCGTCCGGCTGTCATGCGAACGTTATGACATTCATCTTCCCCATAGAGACCCGCGATCAGAGGGCTATCGTGATCTGTGGCATCGTTTTTGGTTTGCTTCCGACGATAATCGTTTTCCTGCGTATCTTGGCTAGGCGTAAGGCGAATCGTGCGCTTGACACGAGTGACTATTTGATCATTGCGTCGTGTGTAAGTTGAAATAGCCTAGTGCTGGCTCGGGCTTCGATGAGCAATCTCCTATCCAATATTTACTAATATTGAATCTTAGTTTTTCACCATAATATACCAAGGCGTGGCTATCTCATGTTCGTATTCGCCCAGTCGTATTAGGAGGATTTCATTCGATCGCGGTGGCTAACCTTCGATGTTTAGCGGTTCTCGTCGGCGGAGTAGGCTATCATGTTCAAGATATAAAAAATAGGTTCGGCATCGAAGATGGGTCGATGTTGTTCCTTAAGGTATGCTGATTTATCTATCCCGTTTGGCCCTATTGACACTCGGGTCAGTTTGCGATCAACTTGACTTACTGACATCTGGTGACGCGCAGCATTTGATCGCCATTCAAGTATTATGGGCACTCAGTCTTAGCCTATGCAGGATCTCCATCATCCACCTGTTTTCGAAGATCTTCCTGGTTCAAAGCTTTATCATCGTGGCTCGAGCTACTTATGTTCTAATCATCCTATGGTATGTGTTTGAGATATAGGATGACAAGCTCATCATAGATCTGTAGATAAGAACTAACGACTCGGAATAATAGGGCTTTGGCTGCTATATTTAGCGCCTTTTTAATATGTGAACCTTTCGCGTTCAACTGGGATAGATCGATCGAAGGAGGAACTTGCGGAAATGCAATGGTATCATGGATCACGACGGGTGTTCTTAACATGGTTTCTGACCTAATCCTCCTTGTCATGCCGATGCCGTACCTTTTAGGGTTGGAATTATCTTGGCGGAAGCGTCTGTTACTGGCAGCAACATTCAGCATTGGAATATTGTGAGTACCGCGGCTCTGATATGTTCGTCGTAGCTCGCACGTATTTCTAACCTGGGATTTATCAACAGGACTTGCGTCGTCAGTATAATACGTATCGACATGATGACTACGATCAACTTCGAAGATGTAACTTTTACGATACCGCATACAGTGCTATTTAGTGCGCTCGAGCCCTGTATCGCTGTCACGTTATCGTGCATAATAATTTTGCGCCCCCTTTTCGGCGGCCGGTATCCGCCGGACGGGCCAACAGCCTACAATAATCCTTCCGTCGACGCATTAGCGAGGAAAAACAGCAATCGGCGTTTTAAACAACTCAACGATGATTCATCCGAAACACGATTACGACCAGAAGACGTCGGGTACAGAGCATCTATCGCGAAGTCTCCAGAGCCATTTAAGGGGTTCGGTGGTATGGGAGATATTGCTCTAGAAATGGGATCGATCTCAATCAAACACGAATGGACCGTAAAGGAAGAGCCGCGACCGACGAGTTCAACGACCCAAAAAGGAATGAGCTGATAAGACGGCCCGACCATGTATTCAAACCCTAAACGCTCGATCAAAACAAGAAAAAAAAATATAAACATTGTGTAGCAGTTGAAGCGTATCACTGGAGTGACCCATGAATACTGATGAATTTTAATTCTGATCTTAGCGTTACTAATAGTGTGAAGTCCGATTCTCGAACCGACTACCCCTTTATCCAGGCGATTATCTTTATAAATGCGTCTGTATATCTATCATCGACAAGATGTTTAGAAATTCGCAAAAAGGAATTTGATGCCTTCCCAGATCTCGATACCGGTAGGCAGAATTTGGTCGGCGGGCAGAGTGAACCCGTTGCGACCAGTATCTCGCAGCTCGATAGCCCATCTTGATTCAGTCAGCGCATGCTCGGACGAAAATTTCCACGTACAACTTTAAGTATCGAAACACTTCACTTACCCGTATTCGGCCTTGTTCACATCGGTCACGTAATCATTGCTACCCCCGGCAGTAGCGTATAGGGTAGCACATGTCGGACCGGCAGTAAATCGTGTGCCGTACGGCTTTGCGATGGCGGTAGCGAGACTTCTAGCCAATGAGTTCTGTTTATCCTGGTTCGATGCCGCTGCTGTGCATGAGTAGCCATATGGCCTATAAAATTTATGTTAGATGGGTTCACCGGAGTAGTACGATGTTTCGTATACATAAAAAGGGGTATGCATGAGCCAAGAAATTCGGTATCTGTGGAATGTGGTGCATAGAGGATGCCAAACTTTGAACCTACGTCAGGATGTATTGGCCGTAGCTGTGCCAGTCGACGTACAGCTTGATGCCAGTCGTGTTTGTTAGTTGATCACCCAATGCTGTAACTAGTGAGCTAATGTTATCAAACGAGCATATAGATCAAGTCTTACTTCGAATTCCAGTATTCTCGGGAGTGTCGCCAGCCGCGGCGCCACGGTATCTAAACACAGTCGTTAGCATCGAATTTCTTCGTCGTATCAAACTTGCCATTTGCCGAATAAAAGGGAGCAAACAGGATTTCTCCTAACTCCGAGCAAGACATCATGCTAGTTTTTCTGTTGGGTACTCACGTTTCTGTATTCGGTATGCCCAGTTAGCGAATCTGCACGACACAATCAGTTAACCAGGAGGATTGACATACCTGAACCAGGACTCGTGGAAGATCCTTCGCCATCCCATTTGTATGGCCAGTTCCGGTTCACATCAGTACCTATAGCAGAGCTGCCAGATCGCGTCTGGCGGTTTTTACGCCACAGACGGTTGGTAGTCTGCGTGAAAAGAAAGCCTGATAGACGTTAATCGAAGTTGAGAGCGGAGGACCTAGATTAACGTACCGTCAGGATTAACAATGGGAAGAATATAGAAGTCGTAGTTGTCGACGATGGCCTTGATAGTTGTATCGTTGTTGTAATTGGCAACCAGTTGATAAGTCAGGTACTCGACAACCTAAAACTCCCTGTTAGCTTACAGTATGCAACCAAGCCGAATCCATATGATTATCCATACCTTCGAGGAGATCCATTCACGGGCATGTACGTTGCCGTGCCAAATGACGGCCGGCTTCGAGCCCTTACCTCCGCTTCCCCAAAGATGAATACCCTGGATGTCGCGGCCTTCGAAGGATTTCCCGGCAGTAATGAGCTCCGAGTTTGATGAGAATGATGACTGTATGTCCTTCAAAAATGTCAAGTGGTCGGCGTAGGCGTGGTATGCATCGAACCACGAAAAGTCCGGAAGAGCAGCTGCGCTCAATTCTCGTGCTGCGTGGTATTAGGATAACGCCTACTTAATCATGCAAAATCATGCGACCTACCAGGATATTCGGCAAGATCCCCCTCGAGAGCGATATCAGCACCGAGATCTTCACTCAGCACTGTCGAGGTGAAATTCAGCGCTTCGAACGCAGAGAGATTCTCGGGTGGGACCGCGACATCAAAGTGCTCTTCATCAACGTGGCCATGATTGTGCGTCAGGTCAATGGCTTCCAGGGATTCCAAATGGGCTTCGAAAGTCTCAATGTCATCTCCCGGAGTCACACGGAAGATCTTGTATCCATCGTACACGACTTTACCCCGCCGGTCAAGCTGTAAGGTGACCGCCAAGGGGACGGTCAGTAAAATGTATTGAAGAAACTTCATGATGGCGACCGCGATCTGACTTAGAGGACGAGAAATCTTCTAAGGCGCATGAAGTTGAAAATTGAGATGCGAGGATACACTTTATGTTCGATTTCATGGTGACACCGCTCTGATGCAATGACATCCATGGTGACGGACGGCATGCATCTCCCCGATTCGGCAGGTCACCCTCGCATTCAGGCGTAGATCTAGAACAATAAGCTTTAGCCTAGCTCGTGTGAGTAATGAGATTTGCGGGTTTGACTGTCTATTGCAGAAGGTCCCAAGACAATTGCGGAGGAAAGATAGGGAACCTTGGAAGTCGTGGCATGGCCAAGCATCACGACAAGGGGAAACACCCCAAGTTACACTCAGCCAATTTAGCCTGCCGAAAATGCTGGTATATACAAAGTTATGCATAGTAGTATGGGCAGTGTATAGGAAGGTCGAGTGGGTGTCCTTAGCATATTCGGCGTACCAAGACAGATTATTGGTCAAGGGCTACTGATCTTGCTTATTAGGCTCGACACGCCGAGACTCGTAGTTGAATATCAAGAGTCGAAGGAGGAAGTTCGTTCTAGGAATATTGTAAACGCTCCAAATCCCCGCATATCTACGATTCGGTCGCCATCCGCGAACCCCTGTTCGGCATTGAAACCCTGTTACCAGCTTCCTACAGAAGATAGCACGTCAAGGATGTCCAAGGATGTCATCAAGCTTAATTGTATCGAAGATATTTTACTACTAGTATGCAATAGGGCGGCAACATCACGTAATTGCAGAACCTGGAGTGGCTTGCCTAATACAGGAGTTAGCATTTGCAACTACAAACAGTACGATATCGTAAGAGCCAAGCCTTCACCTACTCTCAGCAAACTCCATGTTATTAACCTCTTTGCTGTAAATCGAGCTGTTTTCAAACGGTTTCTAACGAGTTACCTTCATATCCTTAAAATATAAATTACCTACCTACCTAGGTACCTACTAGGTACCTATGCAAATACTAATAATTCCGTAGATTAACTCATAGGCAGTCTAGTTCAAGCATATGGTTTATTTATCCACTGAAACGGATGCCCGAGCTTTTAGTATAAAAAGAAACAATGCGACGAAGGATACAAGTGTTCGAGTTATGATCAAACTATCGTATTTAGAGGTTGGCTTAAAAAGGTATAAATAATAGGAAAAGTAGTTCGTCTATGTCACTGCTGCGACGTAGCAGTTCATAAACGAATAAGGAGGATTGACTATTCCGAGAGGTTGTAGAACGCATCTCGCGTTTGATAGGGGGGAATAATCGAGCTAGGTCACTGTTTAGCGCTCCTGGTAGCGATCAATGATGTCCTGCAGGGGGTTTTCCAGAGCTTCTAAGCGACCTAGCTGCCCTAATAAAATAACCAACCAGCTATCGTCTCAAGTAGGCGCCTATGAGAAAATGGCTAGATCGATCTCCAATCCCAGCGACAATCCGTTCTTGCGACGAACATCGTTTCATCAACTTTGCCTTGTCCTGAGATAACCATATTTGATAGATGTCTCCTTTCTTCCCCCTTTTGCAACCATGCAAGTCATTAACGCTGAAATGCGCGAAGCTGCCGCCGAATCTTCATTCGGGCTCGCTTACGCGAAGTGAACCGCGGGGACATCGCAGGCTCCGAAGGAGCCGCCGTGAAACTTGTCGAAACTCTTCATTTTAGAAAAGGAGTCGACGACCTCCTTGATAGCATCTTTTTTTGCGATAGAGGTAAGTTCTCATGGGAATAGTAAACCTACGATGCGGCACAGAAAATACCTTATAATTATGACGTCCTCGGTGAGGCTACACGATGTTATCACGCTCTCTTCTTGTGATAACGTCGTCGAGTTCTTCGTCACTTTCCTTACCGTTCCTATTTGATTCTCATACCTGCCGCGCAGGTCTATTCATTCGTTCTCTTCGTTCAGCCTTGGAAGCCATTCCGATCTTATTTTAGGATAATTGGTCGATTTGTAAATAGTTTTACCAATCTTTGATATTGTTAAACATCATGTATTCTTCTGTCCTTGCTCTTCTTGGTATCCAGTCATTGGTGGCTGCATCGCCGATTGCTCCTTTCCCACTATCTCGAAGAACCGTGACAGTGCTTGATCAAGCAGCCTTCGAAGAAGCCCAGCAACCAGATACCACAGCAACAAAGGCATTCCCCGACACACAAATAAGGGTATGTTCATACTAATTAGTTAGATAATACACAATGCTAATCAGGAGTACGATAGACCTCGGATGGGCGATGCTTATTCGTCGACGAACTATCGGGAGACTTCCGTGCAAACCTCACTCCGATCCAAGTAGCCGAGTGCGGTAGCACCGATGGCCAGGGATGGGATGTCATCACTGCCGGCAAGTATAACAATGTTCAGGGCTCAGCGCTTATCGTTAGCACTCTGGTTAGTATCCATCTTAATTATAAAAGCGACATACTCTAAGAGATATATAGACGAATGCTTGCTTTAACTTTGACCCACGACGCGCAAGTGGGAATCAAGTCATCCTATTTAGTTGTGGAGGCCGTGCAGACGGCGGCGGCGAAGTCACCGATTCCCAGCTGTTTCCCTTCAACAGCAGCATAGGACCCATTACATTTACCCCTGAGAATGATTTGCAGTCGTGCTTCACGGTGAAGGGGAACATTGTTGATGTTGCACCTTGCGCTGCTAGCGATTCTAACCAGCAGTTCACATTTGGTGGTACAGCAGCTTCAGCTAGCGGCAACTCGCCGGCCGCGACAAGTGCCGCAACTAATCAAATCACCACCCAGGTTTCGGAGACCCTTGCTGCTACGACGACGACATCCGCGTCAGAAACTACGTCTTCACCAGCAATTACGACTGATACAGCAGTCGGAATCCCTAACCCCACCGAAACCGTTCCCGTATCCCGCGCGGGTGGCGTACTCCAACCCACAGCAGTGGCCGAAGCTCAAGCACGAGACAACACTGCAACGCGCGCTTTCACTTCCGTCAGTATAAAAGCGCCAAATGGCCAGTGTCTCTTCATCGACCCAACTGCAGGAGACTTCCGGGAGAACTTGATCCCGGTTTCCTTGGTGGACTGTGCTGGGACGCCCAATGAGAAGTTCGATGTTATCACCGCTGGGAAACATAATAATGCACAGGATTCGGCCTTGATCGTGAGCAGTCTGGTAAGTCGTCTATTGAAATCTCATCTCCATATAGGTAGAGTCTGGTTTAATCTAACATTGTGCTAGACAAATGGTTGCATCAGTTTCGACGGACGTCGGCCAGCTGGTGACACGGTGACATTGTTCTCTTGCGGTGGACGAGCAGATGGAGGTGAGTTATCGTATTTCCTACAAGGTACCGTAGACTTAGGTACTAATATCTAACTAGGTGGTGACACGAATAACGGTCAATTGGTTCCATTTACCGGCGGAACTAGCTTAGTATTTGCACCCGAGAGTGAGCGCAACGCAACTTGCATCATAGCCGGGAATGGTCGACTTGACTCTGCTCCATGTGCAAACAATGGCTCGCAGACTTTCACTATCCTAACATAGGATATACATATGACGCGATGTAACTGGGGAGAGACGACATTTCAAAATTGATGCTGTCTACAAGATCGAGAAACCTATCATTCTCTGTAAAATACTGATTCATTACATATATATTTAGAAGACATCCATATTATACTGGAAAACCAACTGATTCACTTGTTGCCTAGTACCTACATATTCAAATCAGATGTTTTTATGCCTCCCTCCCTCACTAAGACCAGTCCCTTTATGCTTGGTAATACCTGGTCCCAAACTGACTTTCCGTAACCAACCACTTCTCCATCGTCAACATCTCGGGATGATCTTTACGTCTAGCCGCGACGTCCGCCTTGTACCCATCACTCGCGAACCAGCTGATCATCAAGGACAACTCGGTAGCCAGATACGTCAGGATGCTTCCGAAGAACCAGTACGCCACCGGAGTCGGAGATCCCGTCGTCTTAGCGAACGACTCATTCATCCCCTCCCACGACAACTCGTCGCCCGCAAGCCCAACGGCCTTTCGGTTCCAGTGCTCGGGGTCGGTGAACGCTTTCATCGCAAACACCCCGATATCAGACGTAGCAACCCATTGCAGTGGCTTGTTCCCCAAATGATTGCGTAATGCCGCCATGAACATCTTCATCGGAAACCCCGGGGTCAAGTTATCCATAAACGCAACCGGACGCAAGACCGTCCAGCCCATATTCTCACCCGGCTTTCCCGGATTTGTGGAGTCTCGGAGGTGGCGCTCGATGTGGTACTTGGACTGGAAGTGCGGGATGGGGGTTGGGTTATCCCAGGACGCCTCGTCGCCGCCGCGCTCGACGCTGCCGTAGACGAAGTGCGAGACCCCGGCTTTGATGGACTCGTCGATGAGGGCTTTTCCTTGGGCGATTTCGCCTTCGAGGGTTACGCCTGTGCCGATTGAGATTTGTACGGAGTACACGCCCCAAATGGGTTGCGGGTGAACCTTTTGGGCTTCTTGGAAGAGGGCGGGGACATCGTTTAGATTGCCCTGCACGAGCTTGATCGTTGGGGATTTCTTCGCTAGGCGTTGAGCGCTTTCGCTATTGGCGTCGCGGGTGACGGCGAGGATGGTGAACTTTTCTTGAGTTTGGCCGAGGAGGGCTTGGATGACCGCACCTCCCTGATGGCCCGTGGCGCCCACGACGAGGATTACTTTGGATGACATGTTGGATTTGGCGTGACCGGTAAGAAGTCAAAGTGACAACTTGTCTGTGTCAGTCTCTGGCGGTTGAGCTAAGCTACCTACCTACATAAACAAGCGACACAAAGAAATGTGCTAGGAGATATTAAGTCCGCCCCATTTTATCAAAGAAGCACTCGTGTCCGCATACGTACACGACCTATCAAAGTTTGCTTTCGAGGGATGGGGGTGGGAAGCTCGGTTCGACCCCTTTGGCAACACCACCCTTACGCTTTCTATAGTACCTTCTGCCATCTGCCCCTTTCGGCAAATTTAAATTGATGAAGCTACCTACTAGATAGGTAGGGAGAGACAGGCAGACAGAGAGATAAGATGCCGTGTCGAACCTTTAGGGAAAGGCCTGCCTTAACCTAACCTAACCTTCGTGTAAGTAGGCCAGGATGGCCTCGTCACACAGCGTTGACCCAATTTGGGGACTTGCCGGAGATTTTTAATCTTTTAATTGTTTCTTTTTTTCCGTGGATTTATTAGGTCCCTCCCGTCCGATGTCTCACATACCCTGCCAGGTATCACTTGGACCAACATAACTAGTAGGTATCCGCCGACGATCGCCCTTACGCCTTCATGGGCGGCGACAATACTGGGGCCCTAGGATTCCTAATTCGAGACATACGATCTACACCTGAGATCTACCTACAGTTTGCGTCAACTTCACAATAGCGCGAGAACGTCCTTCTCGGTCGTCGCAATGGACGAGGCCCGCGCCCGCCGACTAACGATCAACGCGCTGCTGAACGGCTACGGGAGCCTCTCCGTGCCGCAGCTGCTCAGGACGATGGCACCTGAATTCCATCACCAGGTGCTGCCAGAGAGCCTGGGCATGAAGCCGCGGAACAGGGAGGCGTTCGCGCAGCACGCGGCGGGGATATTCAGCATCTTCGACGAGTTCAGGATGGTACCGAAGTCGATCATCGACGACGGGCCCGCGAACATGGCCGTGGTACACGCTCGGATGCAAGGGGTACTTAAGAGCGGAGCTGGCGAATGGATCAACGAGTGCGTCATGATGATCCAGCTATCACGCGACGGCACACAGGTCGTCGGCATCATAGAGTTCGTCGACAGCGCGAAGGCGTTGGAGATGGCCCGGAAGCACGCGCCTGACGATTTTGGGTGCGACGAGCTAAAAGGGTCCTGGAGTAGTAGGGGGAGAAAGAATGGTAAGGGGGAGGAGGACGAGACGACGGACCCAAAGTCGATGACGTTATTGTTTGGGCTAGGGCTTGCCCAGGTGATTGTGGTATTATTCTTGCTGTATTTGGCTCAAGGTTGGGTGTTTTGACTTTGGCGCATTGGGGGGAGTCCGAGACATTTTGGGATTAGGTATAGCGGTATAACCGCCAATGTTTAGAGGATGCCCCTTTTCCGAGCGGTAAAGGGTGGTCGTGGGGCGTCTGTTTTCATATAAGCTCCGTTTAGATACCTAAATTTTTGGAATTAACTAACACACCGGAGTTTCTCACATTGGTATTGGACAATATTGGGTTGTAGGTATTCTCAATTCATTCGCTGCATCCCTGAGGGCCATTAGGGCCACCGTGTCCCTGGAAATCATATACGGTTTGGTTGACGCACGCTTGTTTAATTAATCAGTACCTTAATCTACATACATAAGTACATACTAGACAGGTATAAGGTCGTGAAACAAAATATCTAATAACTCCCAACTCCCCTTCCAACTCAAAGTAAGCCTCCGAACGGATGCCGGTATATGTGGCATGTAAATATAATTTCAAGGAGGGGTACGCTTGGTATAACGGGAGGTGTACGTAGTAGACAGGTCGAATGATAGTGGGTAATCGATGGCTTTCTTGTCCTAGCACCTAGCACCTAATGTGTCGAACATGTCGGTCGGATGATAGCCACTTGAATAGGTCCTAGGTTGATACCTGAGGTATTCAGTGCCCTTAATAGGTAACTCTAAGTATCCTCGAGGTTGAAAGCGCACGTCTTTACACGGACTCTGTTTAGTGGTTCTTCAATAGTTGGAAAAGCGCCAGCGAGCCAGCGACGACGGGAGTGATGAGGCGGACGGTGTTGAACTTGATCCAGTTGCGAACGTAGGTCTCGGCTAGCTTAGGGTCGGATTTGCCGCTCTTAGGTTCGCGCAGAGCATCGATCTTCGCGTTGATCGGCTGCAGGTTCGCTGCAGAATGTATGACGGTAATAAGATGGCATAGCGCAGACACAGCATATATTCTCCAATCTCCGAGCTTGCTGTCCGGACCTTGCTGCGACGCTACCCAGGATGCGTAGCCATAGCCGAAGATACCAAACGTGCTGATAGGCCTGAAGAAGTTGTTGCCGACGACCCAAAATACCGGCCATTGTCGACCAAGCAATCGAGCGCGAGCGGCATGGTCGGGCGACGTTGGCGCCGGGAAGTCGACTAGCAACGCGGGTCCACCCATAAACGACTGCGTGATGGCATTTCCTATACAGATTCTAATGTTTAGCAGCAGTCTTGTGCAGTCCGGCCTCTTTCGTGCAGCTCTAGCTGTTTAGCCAAGTGTTACTCACCGAATAGTATGAAAGAAAAAGCAACCGTAGTGCCGACAACGGCTTCAGCAGGGATAAAACTAGCCATAATTGATGATCGGAGTATATAAGATACTAGGTAGGTAGATACTATTTAGTTTCTAGCGTTCTAGCGGTGATAATAAATGGAGATGTTTTATCTTGATGTCTTAAAGAATGCCCTAAAAGCAGCTACGGAAGAACTGCCGGAAGATTATATACTTCTTATCAATTATACCTCGTCGGCGTCAAGGACTCTGACGGAAATTTGGTAAACGTCACTTGTTTGCGTTTCGTCTCGAGCGGAGGTTCGCGCGTGAGACGGAGACCTACGCTCATCGTTCGATGCCGCGAAATCCGTATTGTTGGTAATGGTGGTATGACAATGAAACGCCCTTTTCCACGGGTCATAAATGGCTGAAGTCTATTTGACTTGTTTGGGAATGATCAGTCGAAACTCTTTGTACTTTGTTAGGTACAAGATGTACAGGTATGACAGTGCTTATGGTAACGCAAGCTCCGAATGCTATGCGTACTTCCTGCTAGGCCTACTGTAGGCAAAGTAGGCAAAGCAGGCAAGTACCTTGGCGTCTTAGGAGGCGTCTTAGAGGCCAAGAAGGGTCGTAGGTAAGGCTCCGTCGGTGCCGAGAGCCTAAGTAATATAAGCGCCGAAGCTTGCGTTGATTGCGTCGGTCGACACGTCAATTTCTTACCGGCCACTTGCCGCTGTATGCCGCCGCCATAACCGCCGCCATCTCGATTACGATTATGATTATTGATAAATAACAGTTTAATGCCGCTTCTGTAGATACACATCTTACCTATATTAATCAGCAAAAACGTGTATCGGTTACAGTAGAGTCCGTTACTCCGTCTATACTTGATTTTGAGAGATTAATAACACGGCATCTATCCCCCTTTGCCAGCCTCTCTGATGTAAGTGGTAATTACGTGCATTTATTCATGGATAATCGTGGATGTATGTGTCCGGGCCAACGGTACTTGACTAATCTTCCATCTCACATAAAGTAAGAAGAACTTGGTAGCGAGTTAAGGTACGTCGATCGCTAATATCACCTTCCTAAATACGATCCTATCTGCCGGGTGACTAATTCAATTAAATGCATCCTACACGCACAGATTCTCAATGATTCTCATTGCTTTTGATATTGAAGTTTCATGAGATTAGGTAACAATCTTGGGATTGGAGCTGCAACAAACATAGTAGAGGTAGAGCAATCAAATAACTTCACCCCCTGATGGATCTATCTTACTCCGGAATAGACTCAAATAAACACACATTGATGTATGCAATACAATCTATGATTTGAGGACTAGCTAGCTATATGTTTATCATGGGCAAGACTACAATTTAACACCGTCTCAAAGTAATGCTACCCTCGCGTGAGTCTAGTTGGTATGCAACGACCGTAAAAACTCAACCGTCTATCATCATCCCTTGCTTCGTCGCGACATGGCGGTGCCAAGCAATTTCATTCTTCATTACGCAATCTATACCGTCTCTATCTTCTCCTCGCTCTTCACCGCTCCAGATGCACCCTTTAAGAATTCCTCCTTCTCCTGGTCGTACTTCTCGCTTGACTCTGCCCATAAACGTAGAGCCTCCTGCTTGCGCTCCTCGCTCCTTGGCTCGAAGTCCATCTCAAACGGATCAGGCTTGATGATTAGCAGGGAATTCGACTTGTCCGTGGGAACAGGTATGTCTTTCCCTGTAATCGGGTCTTTCTTATGTTTGAGGTTAAAGGCCCAGGACAGCGCGCCACACGCCACTAATAGTTCGTCTTGCGTGAGCGTCATTCCTAGACATTGACGCTGGCCCCAACCGAACGAGGTCATGCCCTTGACGGTGGGATACGTGGTCAACGGTTCCTGGTAAGTCGGCCACGAGGGCTCTAGCCAACGTTCAGGCCGGAAATTTTCCGGGTCGGGATATTTGTCGGGGTTACGAAGGAATGCCCTGTTTGATGTTAGTATATCCGGCATTCACTAAGACATCAAAAGAACGGATGGAACAGGATTGAACATACCAGTCTAGAGGGAGGATCCTTGTTCCCTTTTCGAGGAAGTACCCACGGAATTCGTCGTCGGCTTCCATCTCATGTGCGACACCTGACGTCTCACGTTAGTTGTTGTCAAGATCTCGAACTCGGAGTTATTTTAAATTTTGACTTACCGGTTGGCACGTTTGGTCTCCATCGCATTGTTTCCTTGATACAAGCTCGAAGAGTTGGCAATTTCGGCGAGTCGTCGAGGGTTGGTGGTCGCCCCTCGCACTGCTCGTCGATTTCTTTCTGGACTGCCGCTTGCCATTTAGGGTGATGTATCATGGCCACTAACCAGTACGACAGCGGTCCGGCAATCGTGAAAATTCCAACAAGAGCCATCATTCCTATCACGCAAGAGGCTTCGTAGTCGCCAGAGATGTTCGATCGTTTCTCGCCTTTTTCGAGGTACTTGCTGGTGATGCAATCCCGTTGCTTGCCCTGTTCCAATTTCTCGCGCGTGGCTAGCAGCCGGTTCATCCACATCTCCTGCTGTTCGTCGCGTCGCTTGAGTTCCGCCCTCTTCCACGGATTCATGAACAAAGGTAGATGCCAGAGAGGCGTTAAGACGTTGGTGATAGGTCCGGCTGGCGACATCTGTCTTAGAAGACCCCACGCGTTCGTCGAGGTCTGCTCGCTGAGATCCAGGTCGTCCCACACCAGTTGACACATGATCTTGGAGGCCATATCTTCTAAAGAAAATTTGTAGTCGTCGGGGTTCTCGATGAGCCGCGCAACCCAGCGCTTTGATTCGTGATACATCACTCCATGGTACTGGGCATTACTCGCTTCCATCAGAGCCGAGTGTGTAAATCGACGTTGTCGCGCCCAATATTCTGTCTCACGTGTTACTAAGGAGAAGACGACCGAGTGATCCGTCAGGGATACTCACGGTTTCTCCCCATCAAGGGAAGATAGGCCATCGATCCATCAGTACTCTTAGAGTCGAATAGCGACCTCACCATGGGTCTGTCGGAGTTGTGCTTCGCTCGCTTTACCAGCAACTCCTCGGCGACCTTCTCGTCCGAGACGACGAGGAACTTGGCCCCGAGCATCTCCGTGTAGTAGAATCCATTCTTACCAGCATACTGATCCGACCACTCCTTAAACTTGAGCCACATAAACTGGATAGGAAGGTCATGTATGCGACCGATGTACGGGAACTGTGTCGGGCCCGGGATCTTGCCCGGATGGTTTATCTCCCGAAACAACTTGTAGAAGTGGAAGACGACGAAGCCAACTAGGGCCACGCAGAGCGCCGTCGGCGTAAACAGTTGCATGATCAACCGCTGCGGGAGGAATCAGAATCGAAAAGTGTGGGAGCGTCGTCGTCAAGAGCAAAAAAAAATACAACTGAGGAAAGGGTTTGGCGGGAGCGGAGTGACGAAAGACTTACTTACCCGATAGAAAAGTATAGCAGGGCTGTCATATGATTTAAACTACCTACAGTAGTACCAGGCAACTGAATGATTACTTCTAATTACAGTAACTACTCTCGATGGGTGGTAATAAAAAAAATAACGAGGGCCGCTCGGCAATCAAATCAAGGGCGTGTGGTTCGATGGTAATCCAGCCTCGATCGGGCGTCCCCTACCTAGTCTCACATCAAAGTCTCGCCGGGCATGACGGTCCTATCAGAGCCAGCCCTGCTTGCGTATTTATGCTTTTTAAGTTCATATCTTTCTAGAACGGCTGAAGGTGTTTCTAAGAATACCTGAAGTCCGAAACAAAGCATGAGTAGCTTGGCCCAAAGCTCGCCGTAGCTCAAAGATCTTCGTACCTGGCTTGATTAGCGATACCTAGCTAGGCAAAGGTGATTCATTATCGGTACGGGAAGGGTCGATAGGCTGAAAGCCACCCGCCTATGTCGTAGAAATGTACAATACATTGCCTGCTTAGACATGCGCTAAGGTCAACTCCGGCTATGTAAGTCCGGATATTCCATTCATACATGCCTACCATCTCTGCCCAGTATCGAGGCAGGCTGGCTACTACCTACTAGGTAGGGTAGGATGTAGGTAAGGAAAGATACGATCTCGGCGCCATCATGTTGTGTCACGGGGCTTTGGGCTACGACCTGGTTATTCGCCTCAGATCTTATTATTCGCCCTAGGGGAATTATCAAAGATATGACATTACCCTATGCGAGATGAGGCGCTGGCTGTTTCCTTCCGGTAATTTAAGCATCCGATCATGTCAATCTAAAGGCTACGTCAGTCGTTAGAGATGTAGAGATGGTACCTTAGGTAGTCTTAGATACTCTGACGATCGAACTCTGCCACTGAAATGTGGTGGACATTAATGGGCCGTCCTTAGCTAGGATGTACATACGGATATACGAAGATATGAACACATCTTGCTCACACTATTGATGTATTGCATATCTTGTCGCGTGCATGAGGCACCCGCTTAGGAATATGCATGCAAGATGCCCCATCGAAAAAAGTCCCTAGAGGCGTCGAATGTCTTCAGGCACGGCACGAAGAAGTAGGTACAGTACGTAGGTGAATATTATCGTCGGAACAGTTAAGGTCCTAAGCGCGAAGCAGCGACTGGCCGTGCTTCGTTACATACCGGCGCTGGTCTTTGAGCCGCTCCTCGATATCGAACGTGGGACTGGGTAAGCAGCCCAATCAAGAATCCGGGACATAACTTTAAAGCTTAGACGTCTCAGCCCAACGCGCAAAGACGTTGGATGTCTGTGGTACTGGGTGGGTGGCTGTATCTCGTTGCCGAGACCTCGCCATCAGTCGCTCTCCGTTCGTATTATTTTTCTGTAAGCCCCGCGACGAATGGAAGGAGTTGAACGAGACTAGATAATCGGGTATTGTACGATGGATGTTGGCTTCACGGGCTGGTGCCGGTCATATATGCCCGTGCTCCCGTGCTAGCACCTGCAGGATGCCGGAGATCGTCAAATATATCCATTATAGGTACGATGTTTAGTGCACATCCTACAACCGGTGGGATTTTGTTATTTAAGACGAATGCAACGAGAGTGACATGGTGGATGCGCTCGCCCGCGGATAGCAATACCGTAGGATGTAAGATACTAGCAATGTAAGATTTGGGGTACCGGCGAAATGTCAAAATGATTTGAACCAATGACGTGTGCTGTCAGATTCTGCTTAGGTGGACATGGTGGACAGGAATATAGTTCGGGCCCGAGAGGGATTCGATGGCTAGGGATGGCGCGTATGGGCGACTCAGCAGCATCAACGGTGACAAGACTCGCACGGGCGACTCGCGTCAAAAGCATGTTAGATCTTCCCAGTTACACCCGGTACTCCGGTACACCTGACGCTCCCGTTCCTTTATATTGTGAGTAACATGGAGTGTGATTGTTTAATGTCGAAGCGAGCCCAAACTTGGCAATCAGCGTTCACTCCTTATTCGTCCCTATTCGTCCCTCTAACCCCTCTAACAACCCCTCTAGCCATCTTTGCTTCTTCCTTGCCCTTATCACGCTGTAAGCTATTAAAGAACTTCAGCTCGGTCTAGATTCTCACGCGATGGGTTCGCTTCACGATAACGACTGTAAGCCCGTAGGCTCCTACCCACCTTCGGGTATCGACGTTCTCATCGTCGGCACGGGGCTTGCAGGGCTAACAGCTTCTATCGAATGCGTGCGCAAGGGTCACAACGTACGGGTTCTCGAACGACACGATGACATAAACACAGCAGGTAAGTTTATCAAACGTCCATGGGCTGAGAGCAGAGTGTAAAGCAAAAAGTGCAGAGTGCAGAGTGCGTTATGTAATTATGGGTGGTTTAGATGTATGTAAGACGACGATGCTGGAAGATGATGCTAAGAAAGCGACCCCCTAAATTTAGGCGACATGTACTTCATGGGTCATAGCGCTACTAAGTTCTTTCGGCACTGGCCCGAGCTGTCGAAAGAATACGACGCGATATCCATGAACAATGCCTGGATCGAGACCTTCAAGCACGACGGCGAAAAGGTGATCTCGCAGCTGAAGGTCTCGGAGCGGTTGCGCCAAGCGGGCATGGACCCAAACACGCCGCCGGGAGCCTTCCAGATGCGCCCGCTCATCTACCGGATGTATATAAACGAGCTCAAGAGGCAAGGAATCGAGATCAACTTTGGCCAGCGCGTTGTCGACTACTGGGAAGACGAAGAGCGACAGCGAGCGGGCGTGGTGACGGCCAAGGGCGACAGGTTCGAAGCCGACATCGTAATCGCTGCTGACGGCGTCGGCTCCAAATGTCAGAAGCTGGTGGGAGGCCAGGTCAGGGCGATGAGCGCGGGGAGAGCCATGTGGCGCGCGGCTTTCCCAATCCATCACCTGGACAAGGACCCGGAGCTGAAAGAATTCCTCCAGTTTGGCGGTCCCAACAAGGACGAGCCAATAGTGAGGACGTGGCTTGGGTGAGTGGCGCACCCTATTGCATATTAGGCCTGAACATCCCTATTTCCACTGTCGCAGAGGCTAATTATTCTCGAACCGCCAGGCCGGGCACGTACTGTATGGTCCTAGTTCGTAAGGAGACGTGTGTGTGGATTATGAACCACGACGTGAGTTGCATCCAATCACAGTTTCCCGGTTTCCGGGTTTCTTAGCTAGATTACCTACCTGGGGTCTGGGCGTTCTCCAGTAATAAATGCTAATTAGAAAAACAGATTACCGGGTCAGAAGAAGAAAGTTGGGTTCACACGGTGGAAGCGCCTGATGTCCTGAATAACATGGACAAAGGTCTAGGCGACCACCCATGGGATCCTAGAATTAAGGCTCTCGTAAAGGTGATACCGCCCAAGACAATTGTCAACTTCGAGCTCTTCTGGCGTAACCCGCAGCCATCATGGGCATCCAAGGGTGCGCGTGTAGTCCTCATGGGCGATGCAGCTCACTCTTTCCTGCCAGCGTCCGGAAACGGCGCGACGCAGGCAATCGAGGACGCCGTTTCGCTAGCTACCTGCCTCCAGATCGGAGGTAAGCAAAACGTGCCAGAAGCGGTTCGCACACACGTGCGCTTCCGCTTCGTCCGCTGTTCCTGCGCACAGAAAATGGGATTTATGAACGCGGAGTTGCTGCAACACCCCGATTGGTCCAAGGTTAAGGTTAATCCGAAGCTGGCGCAGCCTAAGCTACCTAGCTGGGTCTGGAAGCACGATCCAGAGAAGTACGCTTACGATCATTACGCGACGATGGCCGATACCATCAGGAAAGGTATCCCCTTCGACCAAGTCGACTCGGTGCCGCCTAACTACCCGCCCGGGTACAAGTACAAGCCTTGGGACATCGATGAGATGCAGAAGGAGGTTGACGACGGCACGGTCGACATGGGAGGCGGGAACTGGGATTAAGAGAGGAATCACAGGTGATGGGATTGACTAGGCGTTCGTGATAGGGGAATATCCTAAAGGCCGGTTAGAGTCTCATTCTGTGGCTAGATTTGTTTCTAGGTACCTGCAGGTGTGTAGACAGATCTTACGTTCAACGTTGGGTTTCCCTCTCTTAAATCTAAATGAATACGTTCCCTGGAAACGATACAGTATTCCTTTACTGTGCTGCTCGCACGTGATCTCTCTGTTTGTTTGGTACTCGAGCTGGTCCGGGCTGTCAGGTAGTACTACATGAAGCTAGAATATCGTATGTCACATATCATATTTCAAAAGAGGGGCTTCAGATGAGAATGAGGGGTGATAGGGCGACGGCAAGAACGGTCTCTAGGTACAGTACGAGGTATGTACATGCGAGATAGACATGAGTGGGGGTCTCCTGTCATATCTCGCCTGTTATGTATGCCGTAATACCTATCAGTTACTTCCTTGACGTATTTTTCCGCGGACGCTTTCGCGGCTAAGTCGTACATTTGTAGGTGAGTACTTTGGCCATGAATTCTGGCGAATAAACGAAGCTGGATTATAAATACATATTTACATAGCCTTTTTTATATCGCCATAAAATTTTTCCTAATATTTAATATTAAAAGTATGTCCTGCGAATTTTATGTGTTTTACGCATTTTCCACTCCCGGGGCGGCAGCAGCAAGCAACTTCTCAAAGTCGGGAGTTCCCAAACCCGTGACGGGATCCCATCCTGCAGTAGCGTTCCATCTCGCGCCGTTGCGGAAGGCAGAGTTGCTTGAGCAGCCGCTTCCGTAACCGGACGTTATGTCGGTGAGAGCGGCGCTGTTGTTGTAGAGCCACGGGTTGAGGAATCCTAGAGGAGGCTCACCCTGGCTCTTTCGGGCGGCGTTGAGAAGAGCGACAACACCGGCAAAGACGGGGCTCGATGCGCTGGTTCCGGAGAGTAGGGATGACCTTCCCTTGTCGATGACCGCGAATCGGCTTCCTTGCGCTGCGACATCGGGGAATCCTCTGTTGGAGGCGTTGAAGTAAGCTGAGTAAG
Source organism: Annulohypoxylon moriforme (assembly GCA_022695765.1). Taxonomy (NCBI): domain Eukaryota; kingdom Fungi; phylum Ascomycota; class Sordariomycetes; order Xylariales; family Hypoxylaceae; genus Annulohypoxylon; species Annulohypoxylon moriforme. The sequence continues at coordinate 37,075 of MU403122.1, read as the reverse complement.
TGTCGCCGATCGATTCCAGATACGCGTTGACGGCGTCCGCTTGCCATGCAGGCTGCGCGTGGAGGGAGCTGAAACCACCGCTGGAGAAGCTAACTGCCTGCTCGGGCTCGACATTATACGTGGCACCGACAGCGGTGACGTAGGGGCAGCCGGCGGGGAAAGAGGGCTGGAAGTAGGGCGCTTGATCGGATTCTCGGATGCACGAGTCGCCGGGCCCGGAGTCACCAGACGAGAACAGAACACTGACGCCACGAGCGCCGAGCTGCATAAACATGTTGCAGACCTTAAGAGCATAGTCTGCCGGCACAGATTGCTCCTCCTCTCCGTAGGAAGTAGAGAGGGTTTGCGGTAGGGCCGAATCTTCTTGGTCGAGGAGATAGGTCAAGAATTCCAGGTAAGGCTCATTTGACGACGGGCCAGGTTCGTCAGTGGTGGGCACAAGAGGTCTTGAATAATTAATTAGCTTTATCTCTATTCGTAATTTGAAGCTAGGGAGGTAATGACAACCGGAGAACTTACCCACGACCACCGGTGCTGTATTCAAGGATTGGGACGGGGTTGCTGATAGCCAGGACGTATTGTACGTCAAGGTTGGCCTCTCCTATTCATCGGTTTAGTAACAATTAAGGCTAGAAACTTCAACATTCTCGAAGTTCTAGTCAAGAGATCTAACATACCGCTGTCGTCACTGCTGCTTTGGTCGTTCAAACCTCCATTGACTAATTGAACGGTAAAATTCTGGCCGCTAGCCTCGGTCAAGTACTGCGACTCGAAAGATTGAAGGTCAGAGTATCTGGCATACTCCTCCAGGTAAGAAGCGAAAGCAACCAAGTTGCCCTCGGTGGACGCGGTGTACTTGATGTTGTACAACGACTTAAGGCAGGCCGGCGTAATTCGCGATGTGTTGCAGTCAGCAGCATCGACAGCGAGGTTTGCCTTAATGGCAGCTTCATCCTCGTCTCCAAGGACTTGCATCTCGAAAATGGTTGACCTCTTAGCACCGAGTTGGCCGAATCGAGTAGTCGGTTGGATTAAATCAATGTTTCCGGCAAGCTCATCGGGAACGCTGTATGATAGCGTGCGCAACTTGGGGCTTCCACCCTTCTCATATTGATACCAAGCAAATTTCGCATTTAGTAGATCATTCGCCGTCTTCACGTTGGTAGTAAAGGTGATCCAATCGTTGTTCACCGACGACTTAACGCCGCTCTCGGACAGCCAATTCACCACGGACGAAACCGATTGTTCCGTAGGCGCCGTGTAAGTCCGGACTTGGTCACGCGACATGTGCATGCCATAATTCGGGTGTCCGGGTGTCGAGATCTCAAGCACTGCCTGCTCCAACGCGGTCGCGTGTTGTTGCGGGAGACCGACGCGCAAAGTGACTGAATCGTCAGGTGAAGCTTGGCGCACCTCGGCCCAACCCTTAGGAACCGCGGGAAGACTATCCATCACCTTGGCCGAAGCGGCCGTGGCGAAGAGGAGTAGGAGAGAGCGCATGATGAGAATACTCGAAGACTTACACGGGAATTAGGAATTGATACTTTCCCCTTCGCCAATTGAAGGTGAAGAGCGAACGAGGGATTCCTGTCGCTTCGTGAAGGGGGGGAAGCGCGAGTAAATTAATAGGTAAATAATAGGACTAACAGCGTAGTAGTAAGTATACGACCCCTTACATATCACAATTGCGTGCTATATGCCATATGGCCATGCCCAGCATGCCATGGCCCATGGCAGGACGAATTGATGGTACGGTTACATTAGGAAGCCAAGAATCGAAGGCATTTCCCAATCATACCGAATTGCTCGTAATCTAAGGTTCAATCCACTTGAGAAGCATTGACTTGCCAAGTCCGGGGTGATCTCCCGCACATCCTCTTCGACTGTTACCTCGCCTAAGCTGTAAGCGGCAGGAGAGTCACATTCGAGTTATGCGTAATCGCCGTGATGGCTTGATAAGGCTCTTGGTACGAGAGATCTGATCTCGTCCCGGTCGTAGAGCCCCTCATGCGGGTAACGGCGAGGGGTCACTTTCGGAATGTGGCAGTGTGGCATTGTGGTTATGAGGGAGGTTGGGGTCCGAGAGAGACATCGAAAAAAGCTCAGTTGCGGCAGGTCTAAAGTATACGGCTATTCCAGCAGGCCTAGACCTCATTTAGCAGCAGGGAATGCTTGTTCTAGTTCGTATTTATTACTACGCTGCCTGTAGTTATTCTGTAGTATTTCTATACCTTGTTAGTCCTATCGGCGTGAACCCGATTCATCTTATACTGACCTCGACTCAGCTAGCCACGCCAACGCATTCCAGGCATGCGTAGGCCTCACATTTCAATTAGATTAAGTCTTAGTTAAACATAGCATCATGTAACTTATATCTGCATACTACTCTGAGAGAGAAGAGGTGGCATATATGAAATAATATGATGATATAAGTATTTTAAGAAAAGGACTTTGGATATTATGAAATAATTCACTTGAGATCGTAGTCGTAACTGTTTCTTGAGGATACTATGCCTTATAAATTCCTTGATGCCCCAAAGCGCGAGGCTTTAAGCGGAACCTATGTGAATGAATCTTTCGCAACATTGCTTCGAGAAGCTGGGGCTAGACAAGACAACATATGAAGAAAGACAAAGATCCTATCACGTTTTACGTATCTTACCTTGATACCTTAATAAATATATTTATATTTCCGTATATATTAGAATCATTGACTATTCTAGATATTCCGTAACCATACTATGATGATAATAGTCGAACAACACAACGGCTATTATTCCGCAATTTTCCCATTCTCATCCATCTTCCCAATAACCCCTTCAAAAAGCAGCGGAAGAATCTCCGCAGCATCTCCCTGAAAGAAGAAATCTTTCTCCGTCAAATCATACGCCGAGGCTAGGTCCGGATTCACCACCGCAACAACCGCCCCCTTCCTCCGTGCTCTGTCCACATATTTCGCAGCAGGATAGACCGTTGCTGCCGTGCCAATCACTAGCATAACATCGATGCTTCCCTGCATAATCCACGAACTCACTTCCATTATCATCAACTCATCTAGCGACTCACCAAACCACACCACTCCCGGCCTAAGCAGCCCCGTCTTACAATTCGGACAATGCGGCAAATCCTCCACTTTGACGGCTGGCACGGGGATATCTGGATCGAGCAACGGGAGCGTCTTGTCGGGAGGGTAGTCCTCGGCTGCGGGCGCGAGGGCAGGACATATCGGATCGCTTAGGTTGTTGCGATCGACGTAGCCACACTTGTTAAAGCACTTGTTATCAAGCAGGCTGCCGTGAAGGACCCGGAGTTTCGCGTCTGGATGTCCGGCGCGAGGCGAGAGACCTAATGCAGTGGCGTAAAAAGCAATATCAGAGGACTGTGCAAATCACACATACTTCCATCCCCTCATCATCCCCATCTCCATCATTAGGTGCGAATATAACCTACCATCAACATTCTGCGTCAAGCACAAAAACCCCTCTTTCTTCTTCGCCAGCTCCGCAAGAGCGTAATGTCCACGATTCGGCTTCGCTTTAAGCGCCATATGCCTGCGCCACGCATAGAACAGCCATACGAGCGCGGGATCGGCTTCGAAAGCGTCCGACGTCGCAAGGGAAGTGGGTTCGTGATTGCGCCACAAGCCGCCAGCGCCGCGGAAGGTGGGGAGGCCCGAAGCGGCGGATAGACCCGCACCGCAGAGGGCGAGCACGCGGTTGCTGGAGTTGAAGAGTTGCTTGAACTCGTCGATCGAGGTTCGTGGGGTCATTTTTTCGGCGGGGGGTGTGTGGCGGGTCCAGAAAGGACGGCGGGCGATGAGGGGGGAACTTGATACCGCGAGATGGCGGGGGAGGGACGACGAGGTTAAATATTGGGAGGCGCGGAACATGCCAAGTGAGTGTGGAAGCCTAACGATACCCTGTGATCATTTTGCCTACCTCGCCCAGCCTTAATTGCGGGAGAACCAACGCACCAACAACTCACGATTGTCTTCTCTTCTATGTTACATTGTGCAGAATTGAGGCACAGGAAGATAAATGTAGAGTCTAGACTCGACCCCGCGATTTTACCAGTCTTATAATATGCCGCATATAAGGATAAATGCAACTAAAGGATAACGTCATTCATTTCCATTTTACTCGGTAGAATATGTGCCTAACGATATATCTACCTGCGGAAGAATAATTAAGTCATAAACATTAACAGACATTAGTAGTTCTTGAACGCTTCATATCTCTTCCCAACAGCAGTTCCATTGCCCACTCCTGGGTCCGTGTAGATGGTCACAGTATCTGTCGAGTTACTATAGTCGACACCACACTTCTCAGAGAAGCCTTGGAACATGTCAGCCCTCTCTTGCACGTACTGCTCAAACCCGGCCCTCGAGCAAGTCGTTCCGGGTCCATCGGCGCAATTCGGCAACGGTTGAGGTGCGCTGTTCACCAGCACTCGGTAATAATCGCCGTCGTCGTAACCATAGCTGCCCGAGCAGTTCAACCTCTCAATAGCGAGATTACTTAAGAACGGGAGCACATGCGAGCTTTTCCACGCGCGTCGGTAGTTAATTCTGTCCAGCGGCATGGTATCATTGATACTAGCCTCACTTCCGCCAAACTCGGAATTGTTGAATAAACCCATAGCCACAAACACCATGGGAGGTAACTCGCGATGGGTGAAGCTGACATAGATGTCATGCTCGTCACCCGACTCTCCTAAAAGCAAGTTCGCCGACGCGTTGAACCAAGGTAATCCTACAACACCGGAAATTCTGTTGCCGTACCCCACATTGTAGTGGTACATGACGTCGGCGGTGTACTCCCACCCTAGCCAGTCATCCGGGCTAAACAAATCCAGATCGCAAAACGGAGAGCTCCCCCGAATTACTGATTCGTACCCGCACAACTCCATCATGCCGTAGACATCGTTAGCCGTGAAATTGAACCCGGGAGCCAACGCGTTCAATCTCGCCATGATTGGTTTCGTAAACTTCTCTAGGTAAACGGCCGATTGATCGCTTCCAAACGACGATGAATAAGCTGGGCAGCTCTTATACGGTGTCAAGGAATTCGCGCCGGCTTCCGATGACTCGTAGATGCTGACTAGGTTGATTTGGTTCTCGTCAAGCTCCAGTCCTCGAATTAATGATTGTGCTGACTTCACAGTGCGCTCGGCAGACGACGTCCAGATGCGGGATGGAAGCTTGAGGTTAGGGTATCTAAACGAAAGGGTGACGCCGAGCTGGGCGGCTTCGAGTCGGCCGACCCGCGTCAGCAGCTCTTGTTCGGCATCTGTTATCGGGACCGTCCAACTAGCGAGGAAGTTTAGTGATGGGATCTTGGTCCAGTCGATCGCCGTGTTGTTTTCTAGCTTGGAGACGAAGGGGTCGATGTATTCCTCGTAGTCGTAGTCATTTGCGTAGATTGCGGCATGGCGATTAAGATAGACTGCTCGTGACGCCGTGCAGCCCTGGGGAGTCGACGGCGACGCTGACGGATCTTGGGGTTCGAAATACGGCGCCACACCGCCGAGGTGCTCGAGCGGATTAAATTGGTACGTGGAATAAAGCGATGCAGCCGAGCAGGGCTGAAGCGCTGGTAAGACGAAAGCGGTGAGCTGAAGCAGCTCTTTAACGAATGACGGCGCCATTGTGTCGTTGTAGAACACGCGGTATCACCTAGACCTAGAGATTGGCATTGTTGAACGAGAAAAGATGGGTTTTATGTGTTCGAGAAGAAAGACCATAGCTTCGAAGATGTCTGCCAAGACGATCTACAAAGAAAGTAGCTGGCCGGCTTGTCTCATGTACATGCACAAATACATTACGAAATGACGATAGCTGATGAAGGAGGCACCTGAAATTACACTTCCTAATGCGACCGAATATTGGGTATTGGCGTCATCAGGCATAAGCTAGAGAAGCTAAGTGAGCTAGACAAGGGGGTGACGGCAGCTAACCGGCAGCTAAAAACAAGCTTAAATGGTTACACTTAGGTCTTCAGCTAACACAAGGCTTAGGGGCTTGGGTTCGCTGTAAGAACACGAGGTCACGAGGTCACGATAAATTCGGCTTTTGGTAACAGCGCTTACTGTGTATAATTGTGCACTTGATGAGTTGGTAAATTCTGGATCAGATCGAATAGCATTTCTCCGGGTTGATGGATCGCGACACGTGAGACCCTTGTAGACATGGAATTAAGTACCTGTTTACATGCACCTGAGGTACTTGAGATCGATAAGTTTAGAATGTTTGAACCATACCACGCGGTTACAATGCAATTTGATTCGTTTAAAAGATATTGAAGACAGCTAGCTACCTTATGATATCTGTTTCGACCAAATGAAAAATTTGAGTAAACAACCTTCCAAGGTGTTCATGAAGCTTTTTAAGCGCGTAAGTCGAGTCGTTAGGTGTGGAGAAATTAGTACCTGAGGTGCGCTATCCCAGATTCGGTACCTTTGTTGGCATATATTCGAAGAGGGAATATGATTTATACAAATTGCAGACAGATTTCCTATTTCTTAACTTCGATCTTCTTAATCGAATTCGATTCATTTTGCTACTATGGATTAGATTTGATTTCCTTCGTTAGACTTTTATTGTTCATGGATAGGTTATTCGAAGCGTGTTGCGTCGTCGAGTGCTGGATACTGGATGACTTCTTTATCACCTGAGGAATGCCATTATTCAAAGTTGTTATTTGTTTCTTCATGTTACTTATAAGTATATACAGTCTTATAGTAGGGTTAACAATGGAAAGCAAACCACGGAAACCCATTGAATTCGCATTGTCTGTTATACCTCATGGTTGGTTTCTGACCAGGCAAGTTGGACTGACTTGTAATAGGTTTACGATCTGGTTTTCATTGCTTGTTGGGTTAACAGCTTTAAATGGATTAGCACACGACAATCTAGTGTAAGTTAACGAACCTGAAGCTGCAAAACCACTATGGTATGACAGTTTTAGGGGCTAGGGCTTTGGCTCAATTCTCAGCTCCCTGTGGGGTATCTTAGTGGTACCTAACCTCCTATTTTTATGCTTGTGCAGGGCGTCGGTTTATTTCCTTTAGGGCTGACTTATAACCAGTGAAATCGGGTCTTATGCTATCGGTCAACGCTGGTTTGCCGGTGGTTCTTCTCGATCCCCAATACTGAATTGTTGCCATCTTTGCCAATTCGGGAATCTTCTGCGTTGCTTTGATAATTGTCTTCAGTAAATGGACAGCAGACGAACAACAACAATCCATAGATAGGATTCGAAATGGGTTACGCTTCCCTACTCAAGTCATTCATGAGATACTACGTCTCTCCACCTCTCTACTTGGGACGGTGACTCCTGTAGGCCAACCTGAAGACGAGGCAGTTTAAGTCGAATCTACAAACCTGACTGCTCTCGGATGAGTTAATCTTTGCATGGGAATGTATTAGAATTTTTGGTAGTTGTAAATTTGCCAATTCTATGAAGATATTGGTGTTGTCGCAGTGAGCATATGGCGATCGTGTCAAGTTCAAACCGGGAGGCGTCGTCGCACATCCGATAATGCATTGGGTCAAAGTGAAAGGGCATCGAAAGGGCATCTACATCTTAGTGCACTTGTTTCTAATGAAGCATCTCCATCCTCGAAATTCTTATTATGAGAATATGAAACCATAAGACCAAGCAAACATGAAACCACGAAACCACAATTGTCGCTATTTTGTGTAATGAGAGTTTTACAATATCCGAACTAATAGAGCCCGCCGCTGAGGATAGCCATTGGTACTTCGAGTGAAAATCTTATCACTCCACAGACGCAGGCCTAAATTCCGGCGACCGAAGCGGTTCGTCACTAAATCTTCGTCTTTCCCGTGGGTCGATGATGCGTTTCCTGCTTGGAATCCCCCCGTCGTCGTCGGATACCTGAGCCGGAAGGGGGGCAGCGTACGTATTTCGATTGGTAGGACCCGGAGCGACCGGCTCATCTCTCATGCTAACATGGGAAGGCCTTCTGCGTCTGTAGGCGTCGTGGTCACCGTGTCCGACGTCGTGGGACCTTCTTCGGTAACTCCTATCTCCCTTCATGATATGCTTGACTTCGTGCTTAGCCTCTTTGGCTTCTTGGGTCCATGTTTCCTTCTCGCCGTAGAGGACGCCCTTGGGCCAGTATCTAGAAGCTGCGATCGAAGCGGCTCCGATGACACCGAGGAAGACTAGAGAGGTCTTGAGGATATCTTTGCCACTATCATTATGGGCCGGTGGTGGTCGGCGTGAACGCGGTGGCCCTGAATCCGAGGAGACACTGCTACGATGAGAGTTGGATGATGAATAGTGTGTAGGATGCGAGGTTGGGGAAATGGAGGGAGACGAGGATGTATAGCGAGGCATCTCGTGCGTATCACGAACTACAATTGAAGTAACGGGAAAAGTTTTCAGATGTTGAGATCATAGATTCTGGGATGGATCGAAAGAACATAAAAAAAGTACGGAAGATCCGAAGTTAAATTGGCAAACCCATGTCTTTCTACCTCCACCATCTTGACTACGTCTCGTCCATGAGCAACATCGGATATTGAACAAGTTGGCAGACACTAGTAGGGTCCTACGATATGATGTAAGAGGCGAACGGCGCCCTACTCTTATACGAATTAATGGTGGGAAACACCAGACCCTGGTATTTAGGGCTATTCGTCGATAGCAAACATGATATCTAAGTTGCGTATTGCGAATGTTGATTGCCCAGGGTTTAGGAAAGCCTTACGATTACCGTAGGACATTCGAAGCAAGAATCGAGAGATGGGTGAGATGGGTTGGAGGTTTAACTGGACGGATAACAGAAGGGAGCCCACACGCACTTTATGCTAGTTGAGATAAGCTTTCGGGTCCGTTCTGGTGGTTATTCGTGTCTGCCTCATCGGTGTAATCGGATGTGAGGCTCTTGTTGGGCTAATCGGATATATCTTAGGGGTATCACTGCGTTTTCGAATGCAGTATGAGATATATCAGACATCGGAAAGGGGTGATTGCGATTGAAGGAGGGCGAAGAACAGCTGATAATTATGAAATCGTACCTCGTAAACCAGTTTGTTTCCCAACTAGTTATCCGGTGCTGCCGGTGGCGTATGAGAGTTTGAAGATCGGCATAATCGAGATCTGCTTTGGGGGTGACACCCAGGGAAGAAAGGTATTGTACTTCCCCAACTTTTGACATGCTCAAGTGAAGCAATTCTTATTAACCCGTCCTGTCCGTAAGTACTTAGTAGGTGCCTAGTATATACTAGCCTAAAGAACCCATTGGAATTTAAAGGCCTGGCTTGCGAGATAGTATATTCGATGGTTATTAAATCTTGGTACCTTAGAGACTAGTAGAGGTTGTAGCAGGGAAGGTTGACGATGATAGTGTGCACAGTGGAGGGGTACTGCAGATAAATCGTACCCCGCTTACCCGATATAGGTAAATTACAGTACGTTTATTACCTAAACGGGTAATATGCACAAGTACGTCAGAAAGCCACACGCGACAAGCCCCACACTTTTCAACTTTCAATTTAGACCGGTTGACGCGACTCCACCTTGTAAACTTGACGCGCCTCGATTAAAGAATTGTATCTACGGATGTACCTACTAGTTCGATGTTCACCTTAGAATCTTAGACTCTTATATTCACAAAATACATTCACAAATACATTCATGCCTCCACGCACCTTGCTACAATGCCTTGCTATTATTAAAACCCTCGAGTACCTATGAAAACCCGAAGAGATGTCCGAGTCTTCTCCAGCGCCAGATAGGCCATTCGACCCGTCTAAGCCGTTTGATGGTCTTGTACTCTGCTGTACTAGTATCGAGGCTGATCTGCGTGTATGGTACCCCCATTAAGTCTATAGCGATGCTATCCATGGATCTTGTCTAATTGTATCACCTCTGTCTAGACCGAAATCGCGCAACGCACCGTAGATCTAGGCGGTATTCATAAGTACGACCTCACACCGGATGTCACACACCTGATCGTTGGAGACTACGACACAGCAAAGTATCGTCATGTCGCGAGGGAGAGGCCGGACATTAAACCAATGGCTGCTGGTTGGGTGGATGCCGTCCGGCAGCCATGGATGCAGGCCAAAGAGTTCGATTTCGCAGCGCTGGAAGATGCCTGGAGGCTAAAGACCTTTGAAACCGGTGGCGGTATCCCTAATAGCCCGATTGTCGAACAAAGGGAGCGGATAAAGCTGATATGTTGCCTGACTGGATTCGAGGACAGTATGTTGTCTACTTGCTTACCCACCTAATGGATCCCTACCTCCTATATAAGTCAAAAGGCTAACAAGAGAAGATGAGACGCGCTCCACGATCGAAAGCAAGGTTAAAGCGAATGGCGGCGAATACGTTGGCGACCTCTCCAGGGCCGTGACCCATCTTATCGTGAACAAACCTGAAGGAAAGAAGTACATTGCTGCACGGAAGTGGCGGATAAGGACCGTCTCTATCGAGTGGCTACACGACAGCATCGAGAGAGGTATGATCCTCAACGAGGAGTGTTACGATCCGACACTACCCGCAGAAGAACGAGGCAAAGACGCGTGGATAAGAAGAGACCTAAAGCGAGGCGCTTCGCTAGGCAAGAGGGCGCGGGATAGTGTGGCTGGCCCTTCGTTTGATGAAGGTCGAAGGAAACTTAGAAAGACCGCGAGCATGAAGCTCACTAGCCAGAGAGACAACCCTTGGAGCGATATTCTCGTCAACCAATCGTCGACCGACCTATCCAAATCCATGATTGCTACTGGTCCTGCCGAGACATCTGCTAGCGTGCCTAATGTACACTCCACAGGCTTGACAACGTCTGGTGTTGAGATCCCGCAGCTCGCGCAGCCAAGTCACGCCCAACAGGCTGACGCCGGTGTCTTTTCCTCGTGCCGCTTTTACATCCACGGATTCCCTCTGAACAAGCAGGAAATTCTGGGACACCATATCTTGTCTCATGATGGACGAGTATCTCGGTCCATCGAGGATGTTGCTTCCTCTAATTATGACGAACCATTAGATCGGCGCTATCTTATTGTCCCTCAGACATCTCAGCCTGAATCTCACCCCGAGCTTCCGGACGGGATGCACATCGTTACCGAGTTTTATATTGAACGATGTGTTCATAATAAGACGCTTTTTAAACCAGACGACCACGTGCTGGGACAACCTTTCCCACGGTTCCCTATCGATGGATTTCGAGACTTAACAGTATGCACCGCTGGTTTTAGGAATGAGCAGCTAAATCAGGTCCAGAAGGCCATCACGCAACTTGGTGCAAAGTATTCCGAGCGATTAAATCCACAGTGTTCATTACTAGTCTGTCCCTCTTTGGACGGAGTTAGAAAGCAGAAAGTGGATTTTGCTATAATTTCGAAAATTCCGATTATCAGTGCCGACTGGCTATGGCAGTGTATAACGACAGGTTGCCTTGTGCCGTGGAAGGATTTCCTGTTCAAGGAACTTGCCCAGAAGATCTCCCTGGAAAGGGAGGCTCCTAAGAGCAAGGAAAAGGATAAAGTTACAAGATCAAAACTAGAGCCTGCACATAAGGTTCTACCCAAGACAAAACCATCAGCACCAGCACCTATGACAGCGATGAAACATGGAATTGATATGACCGCATTTGATGACGATACGCCTATGATTGAAGATAATACTGCGCAGGAGAAGGAAACGAACGAGACAATCGAGGCCAATTTTGAAACGGCCCCTACCCATCAAACAGAGGACATCAACGCTGAACCTACAACTGCTTCTGAACCGCTATCGGAAATGACATCAAATGCCTTGAACAAATCTCCATCGCCACAAAAGACATCGCCACAGAAGAAGGCTCCAACACCCCGGAAATTCAAACGCGTCCCGACTGGAGGCGAAGTAGGAGATTCCGAGGGCGGTGACGATTCCGATGCCCCTATTTACCCAGCAGAAGAGGAAGATCATTCTGTGAACAAAGAGGAAGAAGAGCGGAAGCGAAAAGCCGAACAAGCTAAGGCAGCCGAACGTGTAGAAATGTCAAAGAGACTGAATTCTCTCGTATCTCGCGACGAAGCAGCTCCAGAAAGTAATAACTTGAAGCCGCAACCAGCACCTGGAGCGCGTCGAAAGCGCAAGATCCTCGGCCGCGCAGCAAGTAACGTCTCGGCAACATCAAGCGCGAGCGCAGACGCGGATTCTCTACCACATGCGACTAGTTCCAAACCGAATTCTAGGAGAACAGAGTCCTTTGCATCTCGTCTAGACTCGGGACAGAGTACGACGGGTGCTTTTGGACTTCTGGACAAGATGATGGAACAAGATGACGATAGTTATCAAACGACGAGGAGTGGTGAAAGCCCACCGCGTGCTACGCAGCTGGAATACGATAAATCCGAGTCCCGGCAACATCGAGCCGCTGTTTTAGGTCGTCTTAGTAAACAAGATAGCATGGACGACGGCAAGGCGATTCAGGAGAAGGTTTCTTTGGCAAGCTTAAAGAGCGATACAGTGTCAAGTGGCAGTGCCCAAAGATCTTCAACGAGAAGAAGTGCGAAACGACGATGATGTATATATTTGATGAGGGGTATGAAATGAATGATGTACGTACAAGACAAGCATATTGGATGCTGCTTAATAAACATTTGGCTCTCAGAACCTGGATGAACCGGGCGAGAGTTAGACAACCTGAATAAACGATGTCGACGACAGCCTCTGCTTTAAGAATGTGACATATGGGCTATAACTTGCTTCCTTTTTGAAATATATATAATAACTCTATTGGGTATCGATTGCGTCCTACAAGTAATCTGCTGCCAATCTGCTCCCCCAGGTTTCCTTCAGACTTCATGATCTACCATTAATTCCGAAGACTAGAAGACAAACGAACGGAGGACTTGTGATACCCCCCAAAGCCCAACTAGGTAGCAGACTGGTCAGGTACCCGTAAGTCCTACCGTAACACAAGCAAATCTGTTTGTTTGACCGGTATCGTGTTTTTCGTGATGAATCATCCATTTCATGTCGTCTCATCGTTTTGCTTTCCTCTTTTTTGCTCTCTTTCTTGCTTTAGGTGTTTTGTACATTTCGCTGTTCCCCTGCCCTTTTCAATCTTGTCCCTTAGACGGCTTGAGCAATATACTGCTACCAAGTCGTCTACTCTCCCTCCTAGACTTTCTATTCTACATCCTCTTTTTTTCACGAACCCTGACATCATCCTATAGCGCCGCTTCACTTAACATACTCAACATAGCAGCCGCCGCTCCCCCCAAACCCACGGCGCGGATTGTCTCGTCCCTAGCCTTCTTCTTCGACGTCCGGTCATCCTTCGACGAGCGCCCGCCGTTGGTATAATGGTCGTCGTGGTAATCCCGATCCCGCGTCCTTCGGGAAGCAGTGCTCGAACTACCACCACCTCCCCCACCGCTACCATGGTACCGATGCCCCGAGCTACGGTGGCGGTGATGGCCGTTAGAGTACTCTTCATCACGGTCGCGGTGGGAAGAATGATATTCCTTATCACCCCTATGACGATCACGCTCGGAATGCCGGTCTTTAGACTGATCGCGCTCGCGGTCTTGGTACCGATCTGAGCGGTACCGTTTTTCGCGGTCGTGGTCGCGATCCCGATCTCGATCTCGGTCTTTATCCCTAACCCTATCTCTCGACCGATCCCTCGACCGATCCCGATCCCGACTCCGTTCCCTCTCCCGCCTCTCCCGCTCGCTACGTCGATACGGCACGCTCCGCGACAGCGAACGCGAGCTCTCGTCTATGATTTGCGGGGTAGGATCGATGCGGACGTGCGGGTCGTCGTTCTTGTTCTTGAGGATCGATTTCGGTTTTACGGTCGCGGCTGGGCTGGTGTTTGCGCCACCGCTGGCGTCCTTGTTATCTTTAGGGACGATGAAGGGGTACGCTTTGGTGCCTTTGCTGCCGCCGTTTTCGTTATTGTTGTTGGCGGTGTCCCCGCTTCCGCGTCGGGCGGCGCCGTTGCTGTCTACGCTGCCTCGGGCGCGGAAGTGTACTCTGTCTTCTTGGTTAGACGAGGAGGGCGCGGTGGAGCTTCGGCGGAGGTTTTGTTGGGAGTTGTGGTAGTTTTCGAGGTAGGAGCTGGAACGGGGGTAGGATTGTGAGTATGATGAGGACTCGTGGTGGTCGCGATCTCTGTTGCCGTAATCGACTTCGCTGTCGGAGGTTCCTTCGTCATCGCTCGAGTCGTACAGGGCGCTCACGGAGCTGGCTGTACTTCCTTTTCGGTTCCGATTACGGCTATTTACCACGTACGTCACGCCATCATCGTCGTCGTCGGAACTGTAGCCATCTCTATCACCACCACTCCCTTTCCGTCGTGGTCGCCGTCGCTCCTCCTCTTCGATCACGTTCCAGTTTCGGTATTTGTCCGGGTGGTACTTATCCTCAGTCCGCCTACCACTTACCCCGTTCCCAGCTGCAACGGTGGCAATAGGTGCAGCAGCAGCACTGGAACGACGTCGTCGGGAATTCCTGGCCTCGGTCGTCCGTCGTGCAAAGTCGGCCACTTGCTCCCGGCTCAGTTCCCCAAGAACGGCGACGAAGTCCGGTCGTGCTTCATATCGCACCCCGGCGCCGGCGAGGACCTCGGGTGATACGAGACGACGCGAAATCCGAGTCCATTTCGCTTCTAGAGGGATCTCGCGGCCTTGACTATCGGGTGCTAGACGTGCATTCCTTTGTTGAAGTGCTGCGAGGGCTTGTTGCTGTTCCGGACTAGTTCCCGGTGGAGGAAATTGGCGGGAGGGTACCACAGATTGATCGACGACGACGTTTTGAGGTTGCGATGAAGGTGGGAGGGCAGGACGAGAAATCGGTGCAGGTAAATGGTGCTGGGTAGGTGATGTTGACATGTGGTAGTTTGGACCGACTAGTTCCCCGGACTGTCTCGGCGGCTGCAGACGCATGTTCCCGGGAGCCCTGGCAAGGGCCAGCTCGGCGGCTCGCTTATCGAGCGCCATGAGCTCCCGGGTTGACATGAGGGCCATCGAGTCCTCGTCATCGTCGCCGCTAGAGTGAGAGATGTAAGTAGGGTGATTCGGCATCGTGCTAGGTGGCTGTATTCTTTGGTTATCGTCGTCTTCTCCTTCCAGACGCTTCATCCTCATGGATGGAAATAGTTTTTCCTCGTCTATTCCGGACTGCAGCTCCTCCGGACTAAATTCATCCGACGTGGGATAGGTTGGGCACGTTGGGTACGGAGCGATCTGGAGCCCGTCGTGAGCCTGAGGCCGGTAATGCTCCAGAAGCCCCCGCACCGAAGGCGTGCTGCCGCCGTTGGCGCTGACCTGCTCGTCTAACTGGCGGATGTAGGCTCTTATGACGTCCTAATGCATGAACACATGTCAATATCATGATACCGGGTTGGAGGGGTCCAAGACTTTGGCACATTCGATTGGGTTGGATATTTATTAAAAAAGTGAAAAAATGTTCGACAAACCTGATTCTTACGCAATACCTCCCTCGAGAATCCTGCACTTTCCAGCCCGTCCCTAAAACGTTCCCACAGCTCCTCCTCGTTCTCGTCCGCCAAATTGGAATTCTTCCGTTGGCAGATGCGCGCCGCGATAACATCCACCTTATCTTTGATCGAGTCGAGATCCGCGCTGTTCGTATCGACCATCCGCCGGGACTTGGACGGGTTATGCAGCTGAATCGTATCGAGGAACATGTCGATGTTCAGCTTCTGATTCGCGAGCTTTGACCGTATCACGCCGATCATGTCCTTCTCGCGGCTGTCCAGCATCGTCCATCCTTTTTCCCCGTCCATCTGCGCGCCGCCATCGCCACCGCTTCCGGACTTCTTCTCTAGGATGGTGTCTAATTGCTTCAACGCAAACTCCGAGTCCTCAAGGATAGGCGTCACCTGTCGCGCATAGACAGCGCTATCGTCCGCGCAGAGAAGGGATTCTGGGTCCTCGGTCTCGAATTTTAGGTGCTTGAGAACCGTGTGCAGACTGCGCACCACCGTCGAGATCTCGTCGAGATCGGGACCAGCAGCTCGAGCCCGCTTGTATAGTTTCCGTACGAATGCATCGACCCGTTCGATGTCGGCGGGCAAGATGCGCGCGGCGGGGATAGAGGCACCGGGTGCTGGCGGTGCGGTGTTTGGATCGTAAGATGGCATCGCAAGTTGTGTGTGTACGTGCATGCGTACGTGCGTTCGTTCGTATATTTCGGGAGCAGAGTCCCTCGAACTCGGGATCCAACCCTTTTAGTATTCTACTCTACTCTTCTCTGTACTCTGTACTTTCTGTACTGAGATACTCTTCGTAGGTAAGTGATATCGTGTATCGCTGGTTGGTTTATGTGTGTACTCAAAAGTCGAGTTGGGTTGAGTAACGTGAATTGACGCAAGTTGGAGAAATGAATTGGAGAACGAAAACAGAGAACAGGGAACGGCAAAGTGAAGCGAAGTGGGATGTGCTATGCTGATGATGGTTCGGTTCGCCTAGGCCAAAGTTGGGTTATAGGAAGACAGGGGTCGAATACGACTACTGTGGGTTTGGCTGCGGTCTAGTTCGATCTAGAGATGCCGTAGGCTCATACGGGCGTATGTATAGATGTCCAAATATGCGTTTGTTGGTATCACAAGAGACTCGTGGACGGGGTAAAGAGTTGCAGATATCTTGTCTAACATCAACTTATGCGAGGAGTCAGATGTAGAGGTAGAGGCGAAGGTAGAGGCGAAGGTAGAGGCGAAGGTAGAGGCGAAGGTAGAGGCGAATGGGCAAACGATGCTAACGTAATGGCGTCTTATGAAATACCTAGGTAGCTAGTAGCTAGATATCTGTTCCTGTCCAGGTTTGCTTCTACGGATTCAAGTTGATTGCTACTACGAATCAACGGTATCGTCATAGACCAGCCAAAAATAATAATAAAACAATAGAACCCCCTAGCTAGCCGGGATCGCGGTCGTACAATTGCTACGGTATTCTATTGTGAGAATCGATAGATGTGATTCACTCGACGATCGTGTCCTTACATAAAATTTCAAGGTTACATCTCATACCCAGAGACTGCCTAGGAGGAAGCAGAGGAAACGCCCTAGCTCTGCTGCTTTGATGTATTCATCCGAATTGGATAAGCGCCGGTCAGACAATCAAGGCACAAGCGAAGGGACTAGACGAAACGCAACGTGTACGTCGCCCATATCGAGTGCGCCGTGAACCGTACCTAGTAGCAGCCATGGCTTGCCATGGTCTACTGCGTATTGGGGAAAAATGAAGCTGGCTGATTGGAAAGATGACCGGTGACGTAGGTGCTGATTGGGATGGACACGATGGACTAGATATGTCATCATAATTCATAGCTTGGAACATATTGTGGCAGGGCTAGCCAATCATCGTCTTCCCTTCCGTCTTTACCCTGGTCCGAATGTCCCAGTGGCTCTTCTTCCCCTGTTCCTAATCCCTGGATATCGACAAACCCAGGTCAGCCAGGTACTAGGTACGGTAAAAGTCAATCTTGACGATACCATAGTACAGACATTACCGAGTATCCTAAGTAACCGGGCGAGGCTTTCGATCTTGATCCTAGGAAATCTCGAAACTCCACGATGGTTGGATGGCGAGAACGACTAGAAGACCTGTCTGACCTGCTGACATTTGACTCTTCTACGGAGTTCACTGCGCCACCGACCTAGTCGATTCCGGTCGGTCTAATTACTGACATGCATATGGGGACCCGTATCTCTGTACGTATTGTACTGTAAAACGCCATAGAAGGAGTGCATATGACTGCATAATTTTTTTTTCTCTTTTCGCCTTTGGCCTTCTTCCATGTACATATTTGAATTTAGTAAAAATTTAGTCCCATGGTTTATATGCAGGGTCCTCCATCTAGAATTTTTTTCGCAACATGGCAGCATAGATTTTGAGGTTGTTTGTTATGACGGACGGATATGCCCGAAATGTCTCAGAAATAGTAGCGCAGAGAGTGATGACCATGTGCGTAATGCAGTGCTCCAGTAACACGGAATTTAGGCCCTAGGGGAATCGTTTTCGCCGCAAGAAAATCTTTTTCTCTTCCTTTCTCCACGATACCGTTGATCCGGGGAACCTGGCAGCCTGGATAAAACGTATAAGATTACCGGGTTGTCAGTGAGACGACATTCTCTCTTACAGTAGACTCATCCACTCTGCCTTTGCTGACAAGTGACAAACGCCGAGGGCTATGTCCCTTTCCTCCCGTAAGAAAAGACGTTTACTCACCCGCCACAGCCTTATCTGCCACCTAGAAGGAATGCAGCGCAGCGCAGCGCAGTAGAGCAAAGACGAGGCGAACTGTGATTGAGAATCAGCTAAATGAGGCGAGGCTCCGACGCGATCTACAGGACTGTATCACTTGATATATCAGATATATGCAGAAGACGCCTAAGACGGTGTTTCTCCACGTCAATCGTTTGTGCATTATCGCTGCATAACATCAACTGTAGAAATGCCAACGTGCAAGATCTCACATATTGATATGTAAATCTCCTGATGTCTGAGTGGCTTTTGGATAACAGCCTGCCCGAGGTTGGCGCCGTACACCGCTTGAGTCAGTCATTCAACATAGGTACTTACCTACTTACTTACTTACCTACTTAGTAACACAGGTACTAGAAAACTTACCTAGACAGATTCTTACCGTAACTCCAGGAAAAGAGTTAGTTTTAGGAATTGAGGACGTATGTTCGGTCTTTAGCGGACGGCTCGGGAGCAG
>MU403122.1:0-18343 GCA_022695765.1 Annulohypoxylon moriforme | reverse complement strand
ACAAGCGCGGGTAAACGGCGGGAGTAACTATGGCTGCTGAAGCTATTACATAGGATCTTCACCGATGCTGTGTTCGATATATACCTAGGTGTGCATCGATAGCGTCGTTGGAGCAGGTTCCAAGTCGTTTCAATATGGGCTGTGTAACGAACTAGGAGAGGCCTTGACTACTCTCAATGCCAACTGGCTAATTTCGGTAGCTTTTAATTGAGTCTAGGTAAGGTAACTCCGACCTCGTCCTCGGGCGAAAAAAGGGGAGACGGTATCCTCCTCCGCATTCAGCCGCACCAACTAGCGTTGAATCTTAGAAGTGGTCATGAAAGCCATATGCTGCCATACGTAGCATGTGTGACGGCGTCAGGTTGCGGCTATTACATAGATGTGTTGGTGCCACCGGGCCGCAACGAGTTTATCGAGGGGGGCACGGGAGGTTACAATCTAAAGTCGGCAAACAGCGGGATTGAGGCGAGCGGAAACTATTCCCTATCGCGGCTTGAAAAGCGAACTCAGTTGTTGCACTAGATGAAGAGAAAGTGCACAAGCAAATTGTTGTTGCTATCGTACTCGGCGAGAGTCGTGCCACGACTTTGTCTAACCGCAGCTCTAGGCTTGGGACTCGGTCCGACGGTTACGACTAGTATCTGATGGCAATATATTGAGATGCTAGTTGGCACAACTAAAGTACTAGGTAGGTAGTCTCATGAACATGGAGGTTTGATCTAGAGTGAGGCTTCGATTGTGACTCGTCAATTACGTAGTGGGCGTAGGCATGTGAACCAGCAACTTCATACCGTTCGGCAAATAAAAATTTTAAGCCGCAATATGCTTCCGGTGTAGTCATGTGGATACCTATGGTTTCGGCACACTTCAGTGTATGTTAGTCGTATTTGGTTGAAGCGTTTCGATTTTTTTTCGTTGCGGCATGAACAGTTCTAAGATTGTCCTGATGACCCGGAATCCTGTCACGGGCCGTAAATTGAGGTTTTGATGTTGGGGTATGCCGTATGGAATTATGCTAGGCTCTTGAAAAAGCCTAGGAATCTTGGTACCTATATAAAAATTGCACACCTTTTAGAAACGCCAAGGGTATTTGGAAACCCGGGTTAGTTAATGATCAAGCAAATCTGCCAAACCAACCTCGAAAGTACCTCATATCGCAATCCTCTCCAAGGAATAATTTCCGACTTGCTGACTCCTAAGATGACCAGTTTCTCTCAAAGACCTTTCCACTATCTCACCACCTGATACGATCTTATGTGCAGAAATTCTGCCCTTCGCCTTGAGCCCCAGAGGCAATGATTCGGCACCGGGTTCCTTTACGTGCAATGGGATCGGCTTCATCCTGTCCACGACGTCTTCGGCTTTGGTCTTCTTCGATGACTCAAAGTACCTGACCGCCTCGCTGATAACGCCGCGGAGGTAGACAGCTTCTTCTAGTCCTTCTAAGGCCGCGCTGACTTCGAGCTTGAGAGAAGCGACGAAATCGCTCGTTTCGTCGGCTGCCAGCACGGCATCGTTGAGAAGCCAACCGCCAGGGCCAATAGAGTCTACGCAGCGTCCGAGGAGATCTGCGATGAGTTTGATGATACCGTCGGGTGGAGCGTCGAGGGTTGAATCCTTTTCGAATTCGGTCGTATCCAAGTAGCGAGACGTCCAAGCACCTCTTACCAACTCGACACGGAGGAGATAGATTAGAGACAGTATTTCTTCTGGCTTGAATGTAGCTCGTAGGGCTTTGATCATCGAGATGGTAGGGCAATTGCCGAGTTTTGCAAATGCTGCACTTAAACCAAAGCCACGAATGCCTGCTTTCTCATCTAGATAAGAAACAGTCTTCTGGATTTCCTCCTCGAGGTTGTCTAGTTCCATGCCAATATTATTTAACTCGGAATCTCCTACTTCTCCATTGACTACTGTCTCTTCAGTTGTTCCATTGGTAAGTAGCTTCGGTGGCGGTTGCTTAGGGTCTTGGACCAGCTCAAGACTCCTCATGATTGTCCGCACGGCAATAAGCAATTCTATAGCCCCAATGTTTGTAGCAGAGATGTAGGTGACTACAAGTTCCAAAGTAGGATCGACATCTGCAAGTCGAAGCACGATCTGTTCAGCTAAGAACGAATCAGACTTTTCCTCATCCCTGATCACCTCTCGGAAGCTGGTCCTCACGTTCGAGAGCGTTAGGTGCCCAGCGTCGACAAGGTAGTTGACGATATCGCTCTGTGGTAATTGACAGATAAGACGAGGGACGGTTGGGTCATCTGGGAAAGAGTCGTTCCATTGGAAAGCCCGGCTGATAGCGTATATAATCCACCTTCGGTCTACAGGAGCATATCCTGCCCTAGTCCTAGGCCATATCCAAGCCGGGGAATCTTTTGGTAGATTAGACACACCT
This sequence comes from Annulohypoxylon moriforme, assembly GCA_022695765.1. NCBI lineage: Eukaryota > Fungi > Ascomycota > Sordariomycetes > Xylariales > Hypoxylaceae > Annulohypoxylon > Annulohypoxylon moriforme. The sequence continues at coordinate 15,951 of MU403122.1, read as the reverse complement.
TCCTCCGAATGGTCTACACCATTTGGTAATTTAACTGTATCTTTGACCTGGATAGAGAATTTCTGAGCCAACATTAGCTCAAGACCGCGAATGTCGTTCGCATTGAGCAAAGCGTCGGCTTTCGCTTGTTCCGCAGTCCACGCTTCCCAATAATCGCCTCTGATGGAACCCGGGATATAATTGGAAAAGATGGATGTCTTCATCTCTTCGTCCGACGGGTGAGTTGATTGAGCTGAAGGTCTCTTAGGAAGTTGCATGCCACGTCCGATGGAATCTATCAAAAGGCCTTCAGCGCGTCGCTTTCTTGTTCGCAAGATGGGCGCCTCTAATTGAATGGCAACTAAGTTGGCATCTACGATGGCGACAGCAAGTTCCAAACGAGAAAAGTAGGCCGCAAGTAAACAGGTTGTCGGCTTGAAGCTAGTGTTAGAAGCATCCTGGGTTTCGGAATCGAGAGGCGTAGAATTCTGGAATGACCGGTAGATCGGATTATAGATGCTCAGGTGGGTAGGGGTAGAGCAGAGAAGCGATGTTTTACTAAGACGTAGGAAGGAAGTGGCATCACTCAATTCCATCGTCGACGTGATTTTAGGAAGAGTTGTCGTCAAGTCGTACGTATGGAACGTTTGTCCACGGAACTCTAGTAAGCTTCCAGACCGAATATCAAGGCGATACGAGGGTATACCAGAGTCAGGTTCTTGTGTAGAGTTTGGGATAGGTACGGCATGTAGCTGGACAACACCTCGTTGGCGGGAGTTAATAGAACTGTTAGAGAGTGGAGTTGCTGATAGAACATGAAGGCGACGGCTCTGCTTGCCATCTGACTCGTGATTCGAGATGAGCACTAGAACCTCGGTATCTGAATCAATGCCTTGCTTGATATCGGGGAATAGACCAAGAACATCGTCGCTCCCCTTGAATATACCTTGTACCACATCAGATAGAAAGGCAGAATAGCAGGAGACAATTTTAAAACCGAGCTTTGAACCTGTAGGAAGGTCCTGTTGTAGGACTGCGGGAGACGAATTCCATCGCCTCTCTAAAGTATCGGGATTGAGAGAGATAACCTCGCCATCCTCTCTCACGACTAAGAGCTCATCACCCAATGTTTGACCATTAGTCAATTCTTGTCCAATTGGCGTAGCGATAGGAGCAACACATATGACAGCTCGACCCGCGCCTAAGGATATGGATTTAGTCACAGAACCAGTGTTGCCAGAAGCATCGACATAGTCCTTAAATAGAGTGATCTTGTTCTCGTGAGATTCTCTTGTCGCCGCATACGTATGCCTAGAAACCTCTTGCGTTCCTTCTACTTTGCGCCGAACAGAAGCTATAGAGCACGAGAAGGAGGATTGAGGAGGGACCGGGTACGATGTGACAAGTCTGGCTGAAGAGACCTATATAAGGTGAGCGAAATCCGATTCAGCTTGCGATAGGGTTTTGGTGGTCTCACATTGTAAATATTCACGGATTCACCGTCAATTCCTACCGCCAGCTCGTGGCGCTTTCTCTTCCTCGACCCGGGCGCAGATCCGTAGACTTCGCTAACGACGTATCGACCGGTGGCAGGGTCAAGAGGTCGAGGTAACGAAGCCAGCACATATGGCTTCTGGATTTGAAAGTGAGAAGCCATGCTGGATTCGTAGCCGACACTAAGAGAATTGTAATAACGGTAATCTATCACCAACTATCACGATTGTTTGTATGGTTGTGATAGATGTGATAGCGGATGAAAGAAAAAAAAAAAGTTGTAAAATCGGGGTTAGTTTGCGAAAACACCGATCCGATAATTAGGCGGGGCCAAAGTGTTAGCGTGCATTAGCGCGCCAGGGAGAAACACTCGGGTACATAGGTACAGTCTGTATAGTGAAAAGTTCATCTGGCATAGGTACATAATTATAACTATCTTTTATGAAGTATGTCTTGGTTATGTCATATTTTATATGGATGATGTTGAATCTTTTTTTCAGGGCTCATGTAAGTACTTAGTTACCTAATATATGTTATAATTTTTTGAGTCTTTCAAGTTAAGTGAAAGAATATCAGAAACATCAACTGCCAATTCAATAAATACACTAAGTTAAACCAAACCAAACATCCGATCAAACCTAGGAAATGTAAGAACCAGCTTTTCTACCATGAAATCTTGTCATACACCCGCTTCGAGAGCTGGGGATCTTGTCTCCGTCTTTTAGGTAACTAGGTAGGGTACTGTTCCTTACGTCTACACCCGTTATTGGCGATATGTTGCGGTACAAGGGCAGCCACTATTCCCAATGGTGTCAGGGGCTCAAGCTAGCTAGCTAGCTGTGGATGGCTTGTATGCTTCGTCGACGGATGGTTCAGTAGGACTTTCAAAGCTAGCCGGCGGTCTAGGAATCCCTTTGTGAATATGAAGCATCTCTTGTGCCAACTCTTCTGCCACCTCGGCTCTGCGCTCGTCGAAACCCCACGCATGTATATTCAATAAGATGGCTTGAAGCTCAGCAACCTGCTCGGGAGTATTTAATCGGAACCACTGTGGTGCACCTAATATGAACCCGGTTTCCTCCATTGTTCCATCCATCCACATCATGGAAAGCTCTGCATCTAAGCCAACGATCGAAAGCGCGAAGATGGTGTTGTTAGTCCTAAGCAGCCTCTTGGTACATGACAGCGCTGCCGCACAACTTGCGAGAAGCTGGTTGGTAGCTGCTATCTTCCCTCCATCTTCTCCGCTCCTGCATTCTATAATAAGATAGGGGAAGATTGTTCCATCTTCGGTCATTTGGTATCTCTCTTGTATCAACAATGCTTCCTCTGAATATTTTAATAAATCGAAAAGAAACGTATTCCTGTATCCGTTAATCATGTATGGCATCGGAGCTTTGTAATAGTTCGGTGCTTTAAATACTGAGAAATGGTTGGCAAGTGCAGCATCTCTCGGCGTCCCAATCTTATGAGAAGAAGATCGCCAATACCTGTACCAATCTGAATAATGCTTGTTTACTGACGGATCATAGTAATTGACGAGACCGTTGCAAGATAGAGGAAAGGCATCTGCCATGAAAAGTCTGTATCTGGCTTCTTCGAAAACGCGAAGTTGGTCCTTCTGGATAAGAAAGGTCTGACATTTCCAGGTTAGGTCTGTCTCTATATAATGGTGGGTAGAAGGTCCTTTCATCCGATTTTGAAGGTCGAGGACCCATTGGGGAGAGTCTAGGGGCGGGTATATCTCATCTTGTAGACGAATTCGATTTTCGTGTAAAAATCGACTGTACTCAATATAACTGGGGATCGGGATATCGGCGATGGGAGTAGACCGACTTCCACTAGCTATAGGACGCATATCGTCTTTCTCATGGTCAAACTTGTCCCAATCTTCAGGAGAGGTTACACTTTGAGCTGGCGTGCCCGGTTTAACCTCTTTCCTCCACTGGGCTAGGAAGGACGGAGGTTCGGCATCGTCGACCAGAACGGGAAAGTATTCTAGTGAGGGCTGTGTTGGGCATGAATTTGCCTATTTAACCATTTTGTTAGTTACCTAGGTAATGAGAGATAGGAGAACTATTCGACCTAGGGAAGAATCTTACTCTTCGTATCTTTGTAGGCCTCTCGCAGTGACGACAACAGCGACAACGACGATAAAAACTATCATGACGAGGTTCTTTCGTGTCCGGGAATTCGGCCCCAAACTCCAGGCTAGATTTACACATTGTCGGTGGCTCTATTGGGGGCTTTATCCCATCCCGTTGAGGATTTGAAGTTCAATTCTAAGATATCATGGATTTGGCTTGGCCGTTGTCGATGAATTTTGCATGCCATGATGAGGATGGTATATAAAGCTGGTCTGAGTACTTAGGCAACAACGCAGTGCAGGGAAGTCGGAATAAGATAATTCACACTGCTTTATATTCTCAATGTGATATGTGATATGTGAACCTGATTCCATGCAGGTGGCGTTTATTCTTACATGCTGCTATGTATTAAGTAGGGGGCATTTATTTCTAGGTCAGGTAGTCTGTAAGTACCTACGAATCCACCGTAGAATAATTCTAAGATAAAAGATATTTTAAATATCACTAAGTGAATTTCACCAAAGCTTGAAATCTACACTTCACTTCAATGCAGTGTGTTTACCAAATGGAAAAAAAGGGGAAAAGTAACAATGGTACATAACATATTGGAAAGTTCAGCGTTATGTAAGTAAACAGTATTTATAAGATTAACGATAAGTATATTTCGTTATAGCAAGGCGTGCCTACTTCTTGCATAGTATGTACTGGAGTACTGGTGGGGTAAATGATGGACTGAACCCAATCAGGCTAGACAGCGGGACTGTACCTCTTAATTGATGGCCGGAAGGTAGTCGCGTAGGACGCGCTGCAATGCCTGCACAGTATGTACAGTAAGACGCGACTTCTTGAATATTGAGTAGGCGCATTCACATCAAAGTCACAGTCACAGTCAGGGCAATTGAACTTGACAATTTTTAATCTTTGTTCTTAACTTCCGAGTAATCCCCAATCCCCAATCCCCAATCCCCAATTGCCAATTATCTCTTTGTCATATCACATCATTACACCAATATTGTCAAAGAATGGTTGCAACTTCGCCCGTTGACTCTGTCCTGGATACCTTTCAGGTATATCAATGATAGCCATAGACGCACGAAATATCATCGCCATCATGAACGGGCAGAGCGAAGTCGCCGACACGAAATGCAAAAAACTTCACCCATTCTTCTCGACAAACAACCACTCCAAAGACGGCTTGTTAAACACCGTAACTCCTGTCACGCCCGATCCTTCCTGTAGTCCCAATTCCGACGCTATCGATACCGCCGACAATGATACCGATCAGAGTCCTCCGTCTGGCAAGCTCAAGAGAAAGCGAGGCCAGACAAGCGATGCACAAGACACATCTACGTTAGGTATGAGACCTCAATTAATATAGACTTATGCACCTTACTACGCGATACTTATATCTAGCATAGCTGCCACTTCTAAGCCTGCGAAAGTGTTGAAACTCAATCGCGCGACCGGTACAATTGGCTCCCCTCCAAAGCCAAAAGTCATCGCTAAGAAGACAACGAAACGCGGCCGAAAACCCAAGACCCTTCTCGTTTCTATACGCTATGGCCAGGAAGATGATGCTTCACGACTTAGAATTGGTCATAGAATACAAGAATTGTTCGATGGCGCCGATTCCCAAGCATTGGTAGCGGAAATGCCTACAGATGCCCCCAACATTCTCCCTAAAACGCCGCCCTCGAGCCGAGACACCGAAGCAGTACCTAAGAAAGCTACTCACCCGTTCTTCCAAGGGAAAACAAAAACTAGCCCAGTCAAAGAAAAACAACAAAAGCCCGAGAGGCGAGTATTCTTTAGCTCGGCCAACTCGTCAAAAAACGCTCGACCGGCTCCCGGCAAGTTCGATATCCCAGTCCCCGGCGTCAAGTCCAACAATCTTAAGGTGCCGGGAGCGCAGCACCCAGCTTGGCCATCAAAGGAGACGGCGCATGTACGTGGTGATGTGCCTCATAGCGCTAGCAACTCTAGCTCTATCGACCATGAACAAGATCTATGTCTCCAAAGTAGACGGAAGGCGAAGGGGCAACAAGTCCAAATTTCCGAATCGGAGTCGATACTACACCAGACTGTGTCGAAATTAAATTTGAAGCAAGTGAAGGAAGACATGAGAGCCTGCGACGACGAATTCCAACCTCCTCCACCTGTATTGAGAGTTCCTGCTCGACATTTCGAAAGTGGGAAGAAACTCCAGGCGCGCGTATCCGGCGAGCTAAAGACGTTTCATCCACACGACAGGACCTCGAAGACGCATCCAGCAATCATTCATGCATACAATTCTATCGAGAAGAACCTGTCCGCTTTCGATAGGGCGACATGCGAAACGAGCGCGTGGACCCAGAAGTACGCACCTTCATCCGCAGAACGGGTTCTCCAGAGCGGTCGAGAAGCCGAATTATTACGCGATTGGTTAGAAAATCTCAAGGTGCTATCCGTAGACACCGGGACAACGGATTTGGCAGCCAAAGCGAAGACGGTCGCTCCGGTGAAGAGCAAAGGCAAGAGGAAGAAGAAACTAGACGGTTTCGTTGTTTCCAGTGACGAGGAGGGTGGTGAGTTAGATGAATTATCCGACGTAGAAGGGGACTGGTCACAAAACGGCGGCCAAAGCAATGCGAAGAAGACGGTTGTACGGTCCGGTTCTACTCGTCAAGGATCTCGAGATGGTAATCGCTTTGCTAACGCTGTGGTCCTCAGCGGCCCACATGGATGTGGCAAGACGGCTACCGTATATGCCATCGCTAAAGAACTCGAGTTTGAGGTCTTCGAGATTAATTCGGGATCCAGAAGGAACGGCAAAGACGTTCTAGAAAAGGTGGGCGATATGACTCGAAACCATCTCGTTCAGCACCGCCATAAGGAAGACGCACCTCAGGAAGGCGTTCCGGAGGACGAAGTGGATCGAGATTTGAAGTCCGGAAAACAAGGCATGATGACCGCATTCTTTAAACCAAAGACAACAACTCCCCCTTCAGCTTCAGCTCCGGCCAAGAAAGCAGCAGACCTGTCTACCTCCAAGGAGATAAAGAAATCGCCGAAAGCTCAGAAGCAGTCCCTGATTCTACTCGAAGAAGTCGATGTATTGTATGAGGAGGACAAACAATTTTGGGCAACTACTATCTCGATGATCGCTCAGTCAAAGCGTCCTTTTGTGATGACATGTAACGACGAGGCATTGGTCCCTCTACAGAGTCTCAATCTACATGGCATTTTTCGCTTCTCTAGTCCGCCAAAGGATCTTGCCGTCGATCTGCTCCTTCTTATCGCTGCTAACGAGGGCCATGCTCTTAGAAGACGTACAGTTGAGACGCTCTACGACTCACGCGGCCACGACTTCCGCGCCTCGATGACGGAACTCAACTACTGGTGTCAGATCGGGGTCGGAGATGTGCAGGGGGGATTTAATTGGTTCTACCCGAGATGGCCCAAAGGGAGTGATGTCGATGAAGATGGGGATGTTATCCGAGTGGTCAGCGAAGGCACGTATCGGGCTGGCATGGGCTGGCTCAGCAGAGACTCGGCTATCGACAGTTCGTCATCTCGTTCGGCCGAAGAAGAGTTGCATCAGCAGGTCTACCAAAACTGGTCTCTCGACACGTTGGATCATCTCCCTAACGATGAATATTCTTCCTGGGCAACCACGGCCACCAAACGATGCTCCTCGGCTAGACAGAGACTTGACGTTTTAGATTCAGTTGACTCGTACATCAGATTTATGAGCGACACGGACCTTGGTTTGACCGACTTCTCGACTGTGCTAAACGAGGTTTCCCTAGATCCATCCATTCCTAGCTTACCAGCGAAGGTGAGGGATGATTTTATCGTTGGTCGGCAGCTGATCGAGGTATACCCTGCTATTTATTACGATACTACACGTTTCGATATAGCAGCAAGCTTGAAGCATCTAGGTAGGCGCCAATTGAGCGTCTTCAAACCGTTGAACGAGGCCGAAGTTACTGCTAAGCTAAAGGACCATCTCGGAGGACACCCGGACGTACAGTCGACTGTCACTCGAACAGATATCAGTCTCGCATTCGACCCTATCGCAGCCTCAGAGAAAACTATGGCAGCAGGTTATCTCGATCCCTCCGTATTCGATGGGACCATGAAGTCGATTTGTCTCGACGTAGCCCCCTACGTGCGCAGTATCGTGTCGTACGATCAGCGACTCCAACAACAAAGGGTTTCCCGCAGCAGCCTACTCAGCGAGGGCGGACAGCCTGGAAAGAAACGTATGCGCACAACAAGAAGCGCGTACTCGGCTCTGGAGGGCGGTTCACGAGCTAGTACGAGACGAGAGCGGTATTTCTCCGCGGACATCAATCCCTACCTCGTAATGCGGACGGGCGGTGAAGGATGGGATACGATTGTGGCTTCGATTATGGACGAATCGGGAGTCAGAAGCAGAAAATCTGCAAGCCCCCATCCCGAGCAAGGACAGGGTGGGGAGTAGAGAGACAACCCGATCGACTACGAGCTGAGATCGGATATCTCGATGTTGTCTAGCTAAGTCTAGACGTGTGTATATATTCGGAGATCATGGATATGGGGCATCTACACTTATGTTATCATAGGTACATCTTAAGGGCTCTTAAGCATTGCGTGGCGTTGCATTTTACAGGCTGGCTTCACCGGAGCTGCAAGGGGAGTGTCCGACGGTGGACGGCGGCTATCATACGTACATACCTAGTACTCTTCGCATTCACAGATCACATAGAGCTGAAATGAAATATACAAGTGTGACGATATTTGGCTACCTGGTCTTCAAAGACGTCTCTAATTTAACTCGAAACAGTAATATACAATCCAATCCATAATACAGATGAATGAATGCCCGCTATAATATATTCCTCGAGTTAATGATGGATCTTCCCGCCCAAGTACCCCGCAACCTGTAGTGATCCGATGCTCTCTTCTCTATGCCATGAACAAATACACAAATACACAAATACACAAGTACAACGCTAAATGAAAAGTGTGGTATCATCTTGAATGTAAGTTTCCCTTTCTGAATTCATCCCTCATACTCAATCTACCCATATTTATTTTCTGTCCGTCTATCCTTGCTCCGATCACTGATATCGTGTGCTCGGACGAGCAAGGATGACGCGGCCCTCGCCAGAGGGCATGGTTGACAACCGGTATCTTGCAGGATTTCAACGTCCCATCAAGAACCGATTAGATAGTCAAGCCGATATGTATATATGACCTGGAACCCGGAGTCTAGGACGGAGTTGGCGCAGCTAGGAGGCGTTTTTTTCTTCTTTAATATTTCAAGCCTTTTCCTGGCTGCTGCTAGTTTTTTCGTGCGTCCTGCTTTTAGCGACAAAAGCAAGACATACAGCCACACCAAGCCCCGCGAGACCAATGCCCATGTAAAAGGCTCCTCGGTAGCCTTTTAGTATGTCGGCTGGATTCGTTCCTCCGTTGTTCACCTGCGTCTCGACTGTCCCTGCGAATCCTAGTCCTAGCGAGATGCTGTAGTTTACTACCGTGTTGACCAAGCTCGCGGCGATTCCTTGGTGTTTTCGGTGCACGGCGTCGGAGAGGATCAGTGTCGCTGCGGGGAAACTCATGTCCATGCCCCACGGCATGACGATAATCGAGACGAAAAGCTGGCCCCAGTAGATTTGCTCGACGGGGCAGGTCGCGAGGATTATTATGCCGATCGTGAAGAAGACGAGGGCCATCGTCATGACTATTGGCGGCCGCAGACGATGCAACGAGTAGCCGGTGAAGAGGGCCGCGCATAATCCCGATAAAGCGGCCGGGGCGAACTTGGCTGTGGCTAAGAGAGGAGAGTCGTGTCGAAGGTTGAGTTGGAATTGCCAAGTGTAGAAGAACCAGATTCCGAAACAAGACCAACCGCACGCTATAGCACCTAAGACGAACGATACGTCGTACGAGAGGGCGTGGAAGGGAATCAATGGGTTCTGCGCGTAATTCAACTCGTACACGAAGAACGCGGCAAGGAGCAGCAAGCCGAGGATAAGCGTCACATAGACATATGGCTCGGGCCAACCGACGATAGGAGCTTGGTTCCATGCGAAGTTAACCAAGACGAGGCCGGCTACACCGAGAAGAGTTCCTATCATGTCGAGTTGCTGCAACGTATCCTGAAGACCTTTCGGCTTCTCATGATGATGCGCATTCGAAGCTTCGGGGATAGCGTAGTATCCTATAACCATCGTCGCGGCAAGAACAATACCAAACGCCCAAAAAGCCCAAGGCCACCAAGCCAAAGCGAATATCGCAGCAAACAAGGAACCGAGAACAGATCCTATCGGAGCCATAGCGCCGAAAAGCGCGAAAACCATCTCCTTCCGTCGACCAGGGGCGTACGTAACACCGAAGATGGCCAACCCGTTCGGAAGCACGACGGCGGGACCGATGCCCTGGAAGACGCGGGCGAAGATGAAGAGGACGTGGTTCGAGTAGATGGCGAGACCGCAGATGACGCTCCAGACGGAGTACCAGCCCATGCCGATTAGGAACATGGTTTTGTGGCCGTAGATGTCGCCCAGTCGGCCTGAGAATAATATGAAGGTTCCTATGGTTAAGCTGTAGCCGGCCATGAACCAGCTTAGCTCGCCGGGGTTCGTGATGCCGAAGGTGTTGCCGATGGTTTGGATTATGCTTATTGCTTGACCGAGGCCGGCCTCTTTATGTGGGTGTTAGCGAGGTGAATGTGGCCGATGGAATAGGTAAGGGATAATGAGAGGATAGTGGAAAGACTTACGTGTGAAAAGTTGTCCTGAGCAAATAACCATCACGAACAGAGCCTCTTGGGAGAAGGGAAGCGTTTCGGCGATGGACTTATTCGTCTCGGTTCTGGTTAAGCTCCGACCCTTGATCCGTCTCTCGGTCTCTTGAATCTCATCGTTTTCATCTCTTTCCACGCCCTCCTTCTCGTCGCTACTCGTCCACATATCATCTCGCATAGGTGTCCGCGTTCCGGCACTCATTATCATGGAACCGGCAGAAAGCGGCGGTACGCCGGGCGAGTCCGGCGACCTCTCCGTCCAGAAACTTCCATGGCTTCTTAAGGGAACCTCGGTGACGCTAGAGGCTCCGGAGCTTATGATGCCGTCGTTAGGCACAGTGTGATGCTCATCGTCGACGGCCATGTTCGATCGGTATGTTGGTCAGAAAGTGACCTAGCGTCCTAAACGTCCCTGTCCTAATGTCTCACGATGTCTCAATGTCTTGAATCTTCTCGCTTAGCTAATTACAAGCTTCGAAGCGATTAGCGACCCTAACATTCAAGAGTGGCATAAGAATGAAGAAAGCAAGCAAGTAGATCATCAAGGTATGAAAGAATCTACGCCGCAGCCCCGGGTATTCAAAAGGAAACTCGAGAAGAATTCTAGAGCCTCAACAGACTAGGTGAACCCACCCTCATCAGATGGCAAAAGGGTAAAAAAGATCACATAATCCCAGGTCATAAATACGTACCTTGGCAGCTGAGCCCTCCTGAAGCATTTGTAAGGATTAATAAAGGGCAGTTCGAGAAGGAAGATAAGCTTACTTTCTCCCGAGCCAGACCGTGGACCCGTCCTGCCCCGTCCTGCCCGTTCCAGGGGGCGTCCTTGCAAGGATCTTTTATGGTGTTTTACGGTACCGATCCGCTAGGCTTGGTCGAATGAGAGGTAGATAACATGAGATGCTACGCCAGCAGATGGATCATGACGGATCTTCTTAGTCTTCTTATTCGATTTTGCATTAATTAAAGTGTGTCTACGCAAGGTATCTAGGTATTTAGGTACTATCTAGTCAGAGACAAAACGGCTTAATGACGGATTTGGAGTCGGAGCGCCGAGTAAGTGCGACTAGCCTCGGAGTTTTTCGCTTCTTTTTCTTTTAACAATTCTAACAAATTCTCTTTGACCGGTCCTATTAGTCTCCAATGTCCACTACTATGAGTAATTGTTGTACACCATCGCGTAGGGCGGTATTTGTAGGGTATTAGAGTCGCCGTTTGTTGCCATGTTAAGATTTCTAGATTTTTAGATCGACGCATGAGAGAAGAATGTTAATTATCTACTACGACGTCTATCCACCTTCCCGCGTCAGCGACATCGGTCCGCGAAATATTCTCCGTATTTAGTACTCTGTACTGTTGAGAACATTACTATTTAATTCCATCAATTCCACAACCTTTGGAAACACCTATGTCGTTTTTCGTTAGAGACGAGCTGAACAAGGCTAGACAGGGTCGGAGCTGATTTCTAGCTTCGGCTGGACCCAACGTGTCGATGATGCAAAGATGCAAAGGGATCCATGATGCAAGGGGGAGATCTGCAGCCGTCACCATGAACCTTGCCTCTTATCATATGGCAATGCTAGGCAACGGCAGGTAATGGTACCGTACCCACATATCACTGACTATTGGCGGCCGTTACTGGCCGTCTCTGATCGTTAGCGACTATGAATAGCGGCTCGCATGTGAATAATGCCTGTAGGATCCCTCTCCAACAGCCCCCAACAGCTTCTTGGGCTTCCAATAACACCCTGTTAAAGAAGGTCTGGGTCGGTATTTGGAAACATTTGAAACCTACTACTACCTTATGCTCCCACACTCCCACGCTCTCATTTATCTAATGCATTCCGCATATGAAATTTGTGACGAAGTGGGAAAGGCAAGGACAGGTAGGGACAATTGCGTGGGATTGACAAATAATCCTAGGATCTGGGTAGGTTGCGGACTGGGCAGACTGGGTAGTATGTGAGGATCCCGTGGGATTTGTTTGACATTGATGATTACAGATGCAGGTAGAGACGAACGTGGTTCCAAGGTTCTTCTACATGGGCAGATGTCTTATTGCAGGCGAGTCTTAAAGCCGACAACCTCGCACACCCCATCTACTCCAATTACTCCAATTATCGTCATGGCTTGCGCATGGTTCCCACACCGAGGGAGGTGATAGGTTTGATAGCTTATCGAGACTCAACACATCCCTTTTCGGTATGCCGATTGTCCACCACCGTCACCGCGCATCTAGCGGTATTAATGCAATTTGCCGGAACGGACGGGCGGAACCGTACAGATCCGTACGCAGATAAGGTGGGAGGTGTGAGGTCCACGGTGTGACGCTCACCAATACTTACCTATTAATAAGAGACAGTGGCTGCCTGCCTATATCCATGAGACATAATATGAGTTACGAAGCCATGAAGCCACGAAGCCATGAAAATAAATGAAAAGTCGCACAAGGCGGGCAAACGACGGATAGGTGCGTCAGATCGAGACCGGATCTTGATCTATGCAGACGCAAAATGTCTATGCCGACGTCGATACCCTAATCTACACGGACGTATCTTCCGCCGGATACTTACATATGTCTAACACTTCAGCTGTTCTCCCCTTCGGATATCCAAAGACTTAGATATACCGGTTGACGAGACGGGAGGAGAGCGTATAGATGCTTTAGGTTTACGGGTTCGCGCGTGTTTGTGCGACATCCAGGTAACGAGCTCGTCCCGTCTGGGTTCGACGAAAGAGCAAAGTCTTTCTGCAAATAACCAGAATAGTTTTTGTCAAAATGGCTATATTTAACGTTGACGTGGCCGGTCTACCATGGCCGCATCTCTCCTATGCATTTACCTGGTAGTACTGCACTTCCGTTGTCCCACAGCAGACATTGAAGGTGTCTTTTACCCAACTTCTCTCGATCAAAATATGACTTCGCCGAATGACCCTCACGTTACGGTGTATTCTCACATCAACGGCAACAAAAGCGATCTCCAAACTAGGTTGACTATCTCCGAACTGTGCAAGGGTTGGCCCGTCTATCGAGATGCGTCCGAGTGGAAGAACTTCCGCTCCCTCTTCTGCGACGACGCCTTTGTCTGGACAAGTTAGTAATTACCCATTTGTCCACCTATCCCCCTATCCTCATACAGCGAACCAACCCGGGTATTTTGAGGCTGATCACCGGGCCCTTTAGCTTGGAGTAGTCGTCAGACCATCGACGGCTTCATCGAAAAATCGAAAGAAGGCAAATCGAATGGTGATTTTATCATGCACCGCGAATGTGGTACGATGGTTGAGCTCAATCCTGAGACGTCTCGAGCGGTTGGTAAGATGAAAGCTACGATCACTCAGCGATTCAGAGTTGGAGGGAACGAGTCTATGGGAATCGAACCTATCGTATTCGACGTGGATTGCGACTGTCGGTTTCATTTCTTCTGTTTACGCCACCACTCAGATCACCACTCTGGTGAACCCGACTGGAAGGTCCAATATGTCAAGTTGATATACGAGAAAGACAAGCTCATTCCTGTCGACGGGAAGACCGTACCGAATTTCACCAAGGAAGCTCTCGACAAGTACCCGGAGGGCTACAAGTATCTTGGGGCGGCTCAGAGCATGCTTGGCCATGAGGTTGACATATGCCTTCCGACTATCCAAACCCCAGAACCCGGCGCAGCCAATCCACTGTGGTCAGATCTGTACTCCAAGATAGAGCAATGGCTCGATGGAAAAGACATCGACCTATCGACCTCTTCACATCCGGGAGACGCTAGTGAAAAAGAGCCCGTGACGGACCATGGCGGACGCCAGGTAGAGATGACATTGTGAAGTATGGACGAAATGGGGATATCAAAATGCTTCGATAGACTTATATAACATCTCAGTTTATTTGAACTCGAGGCTGATTTGGACATACCGCATTTCTGACAAGTCTTGGAGAGCTATGTGTAACCAGTACGAATAAGCAGCGTCCAAGATTGGTTCCCACTGTAGGTTGGGGGCAAAGAGTACCATTCCGGCAAAACAGGTATTGGATGGTTATGGCGTCCTTGCGGCAGGCTGCGCGGCAGACTGTGCGGTAGGCTGCGCGCCTCATTCTTCTTAAATACTGCCAGCCTGCCTCTTAGGTAGGCTCCGACTTCTAATTCTCTCATCTACGTTTATTTCTACAGATCCGACTTGTTTAGGAGAACACGATGCCAGTGTTTCGAAGATCCCACTATGACTATACCATCGCTATACTCTGCGCCATCGAGTTCGAAATGAGCGCCGTTCGTTACATGTTAGACGAAGAACATCCACGCCTACCATCTTTTCAAGGAGACCCGAACATGTATCAGCTGGGCATGCTTAGCGGACATAACGTTGTGCTCGCGTGCCTTCCTGGGACTCAGGGGAAGGGCGCCGCCGCCGTCGCGGCTACGAATCTGGAGAGAACGTTCGCTAATATCAGGTGGCGATTTTTTGTGGGAATCGGGGGAGGTGTGCCCGGGACTCCACACAATATCCGTTTGGGTGATGTGGTCGTGAGCATGCCGGACGGAATACATGGCGGCGTGGTCCAATATGACCTAGGAAAAAGTACCGTCGACGGCTTCATCCGCAAGGGTTTCTTGTGCGCGCCACCGCCTGACTTGAGGAACGCTGTCACGACTTTACAATCAAACCACCGAGCCTATGGTAACAGGGTTAACTACTTCGTGTCGGGAATGGTAAGGAAATGGAAACGCCTTGCCGGATATCAACGACCCAAAGACCGTACCGAACGGAACCTTGGACCTAGGATACACTATGGCTTGATTGCCTCGGGCGATAGTGTCATAAAGAATACCGCTGTAAGAGACGAGATCCGGCGCAGGGAAGGCGATATTCTCTGTTTCGAGATGGAGGCTGCTGGTTTGATGACAGATTTGCCTGCACTTGTCATTCGTGGCATTGCTGATTATGCCAACCCAAAGAAGAACGACCTTTGGCAATACAACGCCGCCGCCGCCGCCGCCGCCGCTTGTACCAAGGAGTTACTTGCCCTCCTTTCCCCGGAATCCGTTATGCTTGCAACACCAATTAACAGCAGGTCACGCTCTTATTATAACGCGTATGGCCAAAACCTCACTCGCTCGAATACGGCGTTTTATTGATTGTTTGAAATACAACTTAAATTGAAGGCATAAGAACCTTGGAAGATTAGTGCCTTAAGTGCCCCAAGTTTATGAAGGATTTTTGTGTCGCTCCTTTTTTTCCTTTTTTTTTTCCTTTTCCCGGGACGCTGTTCGTTAGTGCGCAGAAAGCAGGGGTATTGATTGGCTTAATTTTTTATTTTGCTTTTTCTTAACTCTTATAATTTAATTAATTATTACTATTATATAACGGATTTATAAGTTTTATTTATATATATATAATATATTTTTTATATATATATATAATATATTATAAATTTATTAAATATATTATTAAAATATATATATTATTTATTATATAATAAATTAATAATATATTTTTTTATTTTTTAAATTATAAATTTTTAAAAAACTTATTTTTATTTTATTTTTTATATTAAAATTAAATTTAATTTATTAATAAAAATAAATTAATTAAAATATTTAATAATTATTATATAATTATTAA